>BMAT01001019.1:163682-177442 GCA_019649035.1 Elysia marginata | reverse complement strand
GAGAGAGAGAGAGCGAGAGAGAGAGAGAAAGAGAGTGAGAGAGAGAGAGAGACATGTTGACCGAAGACATAGAGAAAGATATGGAAAAGAAAGGACTGTCTCCTTCGGAATGAGAACAACAAACCCAAATGCTTTAAATCTGAACAAACACCTGGGAGTTTGTTTGAAGCCTCTACATGTTAGACAGGAGGGCCAAGTGAGGACATCATCCCTCAGAACCCACCTCACCCCACCTAAAGGGTTTCCATGGGCCAACGGAAATGTCATCAAGTCTTCCCATCCCCCTGATCTGGACGAACGTCCAAGTCGAAAGGCAACGGCGTTGGCAAACAGTGGTGGCGTCGAAAGCTGCTCGACTCGACAATAAGACAACACTTGTCCAACCCACATTCTCTGAGCAAGAGGTGACAGAAAGACAGGTAAGAGCAGTTGGAGATGGTATTAACCTCGTGGGAAAATAAATGTAATTTTTTTTAGTAATTTGGTTTCATGAAAGTGCATTGCGATTAAGGTACAATAGAAGAATTTCATTTATTTTTTCTCTAAATTAAAAATATATTGAGGCAATCTAGGTCAAGATATCATTAAAGCTTTAGTTTGTTAATAATAAAAAAAGAAAGAAATAGTGACATGGCAGTAAGTTCACCTAATACCGCACCCTAGGCCAGATTTGTGTCAAGGTTTTAAATTTAATTGCATGGAGATGTGCACCGTTTTTGAACATAAATTACATCTATTTTGCAGGAAAAAATGCAAATAAAAAGCATGAATGCTCTAGACACTAAATTTCTTATTTGTAGACGACGCGCAAAATTAATGGTTTTCTCTCACTAAGTAAAAACTGTCCCTGGTGAAAAATTTTAGTGTTAATAAAGTACAAAAGAAAAGTAAACAGTAAAGTAAAGCTTCCCACATACGAGTCGAGCGTAAGCGAACTAGGAGCAGGGTCCGTATTTTTCATGCAAAAGGCACGTTGACGTAGTTTGCCATTGCTTTCCTCGCTGTCTTTACTCTCGCCAAGACATGAAATTTCTTCAGCCTACTGATATCGTTTCCAACGATTGGACACTCTGATTTATGCTTTTTCAAATGCTTGATAAGAACAAACACATTTTTCCTATAAAAAGAAGGGAAGCTTAACGCTTGCAGTATTTTTTAAAGACGGCTTGGTTCTCCTTGCTGGCCGAGGTTTTCTTTGGACTAATGACTTTGCCCCGTAAAGATTGATTACAGGCCTTTGATATTTTTTCACACGCGCATTTCTTTCATAACAACTTTGATCCTTCATGATAGCAGTCCCACAGCTCAAATGTATTTGCAGAATTGTGTTATCAAAGAAATCAATAGAAAGCTCATGAAGAACAAAAACAAAAATTTCTTTGATATCTCAATTTTGTCCAGAGGTAAGGCATTAAGAAGATTAGGAACAGTAAGACCCATTATTATTTGAAGGGATGAAAATTTCAGTTCACTATTTTCCACAACAAAGCGTTTAAGGAGCGCCCAAACCTGTCGTCTAGTTCGTTTTCCGAGCTCAAGCATTTGCTTGAAAGATGAATTAAAAATTTCATATTAAGACAAAACAGAACTATAATAAACTTGTGTTCAGAATTTTTTTGGGTCAAATTTTGATCTTAGGGCTGAAAAGAACATAACTCATGATAACGCCCATTACAAGGCGCACATTCTCTGAGAAAGAGTCTTAAGTCTAAACAATTTCCTTGATGAGATGAAACCTCGGAGACCTGAAACATACAGGTTAGATGCGCGGAAGGAACGATAATCACAGCTCATTGAGAGTTTACGATGGGCCTTACTGCTGTAGAGAGGTTATCTTCTGGAGTCCATGGCTTGAGTGAAAATACCTTAACAGGCTACAAACAGGTGTGGGCCGAAGTAAGATTAAATAATGAGGCTACCTACATGAAGACTGCCTGTGCGGATGTGGAGACGAGCAAGTTTTATCAATGGTCCATCCGCTAATGTCCTAAAGTAGATCAAGCATCATTGGTATAATGATTTAATTTCGTATAGCACCAGTGTTAAAGACTGCACAATATTTAGGATGGGACATGGCGTTATGATTTTAGCCTGGATACGATGTATATTAATATATTCTGAGCCAATGACAGATTCGTGATAAACAATTAGCCGCTATGATTTTTATGTCCAAGTAAAGAGCGACATTCGTGCTCGACCATGTTTTTCTTAAACAGTTATATTACTTACCATGTCAATTGAATAATAATGATACAAAATAATGAAAAATAATGATAACAACAATGACAAGTTGTTATCATCATTATAACAAATAAATGAAGAAATAAAGTTGATGTAACGAATCTCCATAGCGCCCAGTGTGCTGCGCAATACACACATACACACACCATCACTTTCTTTGTCTTTCTTTGCCTTTATCCTTTTCACTTATCCTTTTTTTCTATACCCTCTCTCTAATCTCGATCAAAGATGCACTCGTTAAGCCTCAGCCTCGATCAAAGATGCACTCAATGGTTTCATAACAACTAAATAAACCTCTTCAAACAAAACTTGTTTCACGAGTCTTTTGCAAATATTGAGGATATTTTGTCTTAGCTTCTTAGAATGTTTTATTCAAGTCAACGAATTCTAAATTACCAAGCATTTTTTCACCAAAAGAATTGAGAAGTTCAATGCATGCAACAAGCAAGGTGGAACTGGATCACGATCCTAATGTTTTGCCTGACATCCTAATTACTGAATTGAAATTGTGCAAAGAGCACTATTGGGGCATCGACTTTTAAAATCACTTTTTAAGGGAAAACCATTTAAGACATATCAAATTCTTGCAAGATGGGGTGCAAAGAAATAATAAACCTATTATAAAGGTTATATAAAATGCCAAGACTTCAACTGTAGCTTTTTTTACTTGTAGCATATTTTTTTTCTTTTTGAATATCTCCTATGACATTTAAACCCTACTATCTCAAAAATGACACAGCAATTTTCATTTTAACGTTCTTTTGTGTTGTTGTTTTTAAAAATTCATTCTTTTCCAATTTACATTATGAGCATACTAGTCTAGTCATTTTAATAGTTTTCTGCATTATAAAGGGCAGTAAGCCAATAATAATTTTTTTCATTTCATTTGACCTATCTCAAAATTAGTTCCCCTGCAAGGCTGAGAATTATAAATCCTCGAATAAAACTATTCTCTCCTCCCTTATCTATCATGTGATATCTATCATGTGATAGAGTTCATCTATTTATCTCTATTGCCTATATTAACAGCTCGTAAATATAATCTTTTTAGTGTTTGTAATACAGATTGCTTCCTGGGTCAGATGGCGGAGCAAGAAATCAGTGATTTTTACGTGGACGAGGACCTTGAAGATGTATTCCATAGACAACTCAAAATATTAGATTTGGATGTGAGTAACTTTGAAGCGTTAACAATCTAAGCAAAAAAAAAAAAAACCCACCCCAAAACATTCTGTTTGACAAACATAACTTAATTATAAGTAACGTTAAAAGGAGTAAAGCTAGATTGATATATAATGCAACGCCATATTTTACTTGTTAACTTGTGTCTCTTGATTTCTGTCTCTGAATAAGCACCATCGGAAAGCTTAGGTAACGTTAAACCGATCAAAGAGCAATTCCTTGAGGTGCCTAGGGTCTCGAAAGACGCACACGTCCTTGGCTAGTTCTTCTAAATAAATACAAGTTTGGCCCGGGCTGTGTTAGCGGCTTTCACCTCAGCATTAATACTTCTTCGCCAAATTTGGTTTGGTTGGCCTACTTTTCCCTTTCCTTGCGCGTTCTTAAAGCTAGATAGGTACATTGCTATTAAAATAATAAAAATAATAAAAATAATAATATCAATAATAATAACAATAATAATAATATTGAAGTTATTTTCTAGCGCCTTTTCCTACATGTAGGCTCGAAGCTCTTTATAATAGTATGTCTACCCAAACAAACAATGCTGACATAATGACAATTGTGTATAAAAAACATACTCCATTAACAATTCAAACAAAGAGAAGAAAAACAGAAGGTGCATGTACAAAAATTAAAGAAAAAAAAAAGGATATACATTGACCATCGGTAGGTGGATAAGTTTTTCGAGACACACAATTGAAGGTCTTCATATGCTGTGAACGAATATGTTTTCAATAGGGTCCTAAACTGATTTAAAGAAGTAGCCGCTCTGATGGAAAGGGGAATGGCATTCCAGACTACTAGTGCACATGGCACAAAAGCTCTATTGCCGACTCTTCTTGATGGTTTACACGGAACTGACAACAAAGCTTTATTACATGATCTTAAGTTGCGAGTAGGGGTGTAAAAACTTACAAGACCTCTAAGATATCTCTATTGCCTATATATTATTTTATACTTTTGTTTAGCGGGATTACTAAAAGTAATTAGCCGCATTTTGTTTTAGTCGCAAACGCAGACGAATTTGTGAAAAGTTCAAATGCCTTGAAACTTCTGCCAACCCTTAGCTTCAGAATCGCAGATTTTTGGACGTTCGTTCCTTTACTTATTTCAGTGTTATATAATAGAAAAAGGAAAATTCAAGAATTGTCACAATAAAACCTGCCCAGAAGTTATGTAGATAAAACAATCCATAGGTTTTGAAACAACCAGTTGCATGTTTTCAGAATTCTAGGTATTATATGATTGTTTGGCTACAATGTCGATTTCGTCTATAAAACTTACAATTTGTTAGCTATGAAGTAAAGGTGAAATATGTTAAGAGGATATAAGATTTCTTTATTCATTCCATTTATTCTAGATCTAGTAGGAAATTTCTTTTTGAACAGTGTTCATACAAATATATATTATTTATTAAAACATTCTAAAACGCCCACACGTGAGTGCATAACATTAAAAATTCTGGACTGTTCACAAATAATACGAAACATTCTACAATATTAACCCATCAATAAAAATCAAAGATTTTACATTGGCAATACGTAATTACATTATTTTTATTAACGTTGTTATAAAGCAGTTATTTTAAAACAAAGATAGCAACATGAGCAAAAGTATCACTGAAATTAAATAACTGTAGCAGTTTGTAGTCAATTGACGAAGTAAAAGATAGTTAGATCTAGACATCAATGGTTCTGACCTACATCTACCTATTGGTGAGAATTTGGAGTATCTATAGTGCTCTAAAGGAGTTCCATTTAAACTGCGTAACATTTTTTTCCTGTCGTCCTACAGAAAAGCGTGTGCAATCTGAAAGAAAGCACGCCGAAGAGATTGTGTTTCCTAAGTTGTGACGAAGATTTAGATCAGAACCATTCAATTTTATTTCCACTAAGTTGACAGAAACTAAACAGGAAGTCTTAGTGTGACATAATACACAAAAACAATGACGGAACAGAACAATTTGGTTTGAGAGTGCGGCACATAAAAATAATTCGTTGTTCTCAACAGACTAACGCTACCAGTCACTCAGACACTGTGGGTGACCATCTCCCTGAGTGGCTCATCGGCGTTATCATCGTCGTCGTCATGCTCATCATCGCCTTCTTCGCTATGGTCGTCACTTCAATCAATAAAAAGAAAAACAGGTAAGGCAGTGCGAAAAATTAAAAAAAAAAGCAACAAAAAACAAAAGCCTCTTAATTTGTTTGTGGAGAAACCGTTAACGACTCTGTAAAAGCAGCCTGTGATGAAATCAAGGCAAAAAACAAAACAAAACAAAACAAAAAATAACCTGATTCGTAGCACAACCAGAAGACAGCTTGTACGGAGGAGACATTTTTAGGTATCTTTGGATGAGTTTACACGAGATTACTAACTAAGACTTTCAGAATTATGTTACTTTGTGGTGAAAATCCTTAGCTGATTTGAAATTCAAACTAAACTTTGCAAGAAGTACACTATTTTAGGGTCAGTGAATATCCTTTCTTCAAACACAAGTTACAGGTGAAAAAAAATTTCAGCCATTTTACATGAACAAGGTTAACTGAAGTTTTCTCCTTAAGGACAAGGTTCAATGCGAACATTTGTGGCTAATGTGCCCGTTTGGTTATGCGGTTGTCTTTTTAGGTTAAAAAAAAAAAAACTCAACAAACTATTGTACCCTAGAGGAATGAAAAATTAACTTAAATGTGGATAGTCAAATGAGTGCCCTAGTTGCATCCTCAGTGTTATAACTAGAAGTAGCACTAGCAACATAAACTGGAAAAAAAACGCAGTGGTTAATGAAAGTCTAGTTTACATGTACAAGCCGCTTCAATTTGTCCTGCAACAACAACAAAAAAACGGAAATAAACGATGGTATTAAACATTTACGTTTTTATACACGAAACTGGTCTGTTAAAGCTCACAAAAATGCGACTAAAAACAAAAAAAAAAAACCAGAAAAAGAAAACCCGTTCGATTAATTACTAATAGACCCTAGAAAGATAAGCCAAGAAAGGTAATTTTCACACGCCAGTCGCATACATATTTCAGGCTTTAATGCCCCTCTCAATCAAAAGAATGGAAAATTTGTAATGATTCGAAATGCCATTTTGAAATGGTGTGTGTCTTGGCAATGATAAAGGACACTTCCACGCTAAAAAACCCCCTCTATTTTACATTTGGATCTTTGTGAATCTTTTAGTTGTTATCTAAGGTTTAAGTAACTGTTCCCTCAGTTTTCGGTTTAGAGTAACACTTGTTATTTTCCCTCAGTTCTAAAGACGACTGCTCACCTAAGCCCTGTGACGATTTGGAGTCTGGGGCTGTTACCGCGATTGATAATGGAGACAGTCTACAAGTGACGTCCTTTGTGTACAATACGGGTGTTGTCACGAATGAAAATAGTACAGGTACGAAAAAGAAATCAGAATTATAAGATAAGAATGCGCCAATATTTTACTCCTCCCACGCCACCCCACATTTTTTAAAAATTGGTCTTCAATTGTCTCTTTGAACTGGCTCTGAGTAAAAATTAATCTCAAGTGGACATCGGATGTTTATAGACAGTCTCAAGAGTATTTTTAAAGGCCTAACTTTGTAGGATATCCATATCTCTGAAATTTCAATCGAGGATGATAAATCTAATATAAAAAAACTAACTTATTTCACGGAGCAGAGAGATTTTCGTGCCCTTTAGCGTAAGAGAATCTGACCATCATCAAGTTTGATGTAGCTTTTTCCCTTTGTGTTAATTTTTGCATGAGCGCTTTGTTTTCGGCTCTTTCCCATGTGTTGACGAATTGGGTTTCCACTTGTCTGTGAAACTCACTTTAGGCTACTTCTTCTACTTTATACAACAAAAACACAAAAATGATACTGTATGTTAAGTTAAATAATTGTTAACATTTTTAGGATAACGCATTGCATTTTTTATGAACATACACTGTTTTTTCATGGTCTGTATATAAAAATCTAGATACAATATTTCCAAGAAAAATTCTAAGTACAAACTGGTAAGCGTCACTAATTAAGTGTTGATGTATTTCTACAGGTACCATTTCAGACTCGCCTGCGGTAACTAAAACCTTTAGGCATGATGAAGGTGATGAACTGAAGAGTTACACAAACCCCCTCTTTGTTGAGGACGACGAGGAGCCTGCTGTTCAAGCTGTTCCGCCAGCGAAATCCAAAGCTGCGGAAAAGATGGAGGCCTCTGGTCTAAATGTAACTCATGAAAAGCGCAACGTTGCATGTGCTGAAGTTTCTTGTTACTCCGACAGTTTTTTACCGTCAGAAAACGATCGCAACAAGATTGCTGGGGTTGAGGAGGTACACAGCGTTGGAGAAATGGAAAAATCGAAGCAACCAGACAAGATACAGAAACGTTTTTCTCGCATATTTGGTGCAAAGAAAGAAATTCTCACAGAGGCCATTGTCGAAAACTCATTGGAGCTTGATCAGGAAAAAGCCGCCGCCAGTAAACAGAGACGGAAGTATTTACAAAAGCCAAAAGTGTCCAACCAAGCATCTGGAATAAAACGAGAAAGATGCAAGAGCTTGACTTCTGCTTTAGAGGAACAACAAGAGGAGCTATCAAGGGAGATTACTACTATTGAAAGTCATATAGGAACATTTCAAAATTCTTCAGGTATAGAGCTTGAATATTTTGGGTCTCCGCCATGTTGCAGTGATTCTGGCATTGATGTTTCAGGTTTACACCAAGACAAAATGGGAAACCGGAAGAATGCAGCTCCAGAAAAGGGAAGCATTTCACAAATAGAAAAACAAGATAATATAGCGGACCGAAAAAATGATGTTAGCAGTGCCTTAAACGGACTCACCGACAGCCATGCCGATGCCAGTTCAGCTGAGTCTGTACATAGAAGAGAGTCCTCGGCAGATAGCATAGGGAAGTTGACGCATCCAAAAAGTGCTTTTGTAGAAGACCTGACAACAGATGAAACATCCTCGACAAAACTGCAAAATGGAGTTTCCTCGTTGTCGACGAAAGAAGACGACTTAGGTGAATTAGGAAACTCTTCTAATTCTGAGTCCAGCGTAAGCTTGAATACCTTGTGTGCTTTACCTAATTTAGATAATCACGAAGAGAATTCAACTCCATTATGTGATAGAGATCTGTCTAGAGTGGATAGGGAAATAGGCTATCAGGATACAGTGCATGGTGAATCCTGTCTACAAACCAAGAAACATTTAACAAGCAACAATGTCATCGTTACTTCCTCGGCCAGTTGTTGTAATCCAGAGACGGTAAACTCCATGGAAAATGGAAGGTAAGAAGATTGATTGATTGATTGATTGAAATTTTTACAAGCCCAGTCCATCATTAGCGATGATCTCAGGGCTTATGATCTCTTTAAAGTTAGGAAAGTAACAGACTGCATACTATTATATTCGATGACATGTCGTATAAACGATACCTTATCAAAATATAAGAACGTAATTCTTGACTAATTAAATTAATTGTTTATTATTTCGAAGAGGTTTTATCTTGCGCTTCGAGCCCGCGGTTCAAAAAGCAGGTGCTTTGCATCACAATAATTTTCTTAAGTATCTTGAATTTTTTGCTTTAATTTTAAGTTGACAGTTACCTGTCAAAATAAGCTATCGAATTCAAAAGCCAATAGAAAACTCTTACAACATGTAATTATGAATTCCTTTTTACAGTTGAAGTTGACCCTTTAAGCTCTAGGCTGCCATAGAAATGCAAACAAGTTTATCTCTTAGTTAAAAAAAAACCAGTTCGCATAGTTATGCTTATAAATATCTTTTCTTTACCAGTCATTATAATTCTTCGCTCGCCGAGGACAACCGAGGTGAAAAGGCAACAGGATATGACGTCATCGTGAGCTTGGTAGAACCACACTACAGTACCAATCTATAGGCTTCACAATAATTGTGAACTTGTTTTTTTTTCGGGTTGAAGAAGTACAATACCACGAATAAATCGCATAAATAGATACAATTTTTACTCCGATTTATATTTCAATTCGCTTCATTCTTTGTTGTTTCTTTCTAATATTCTTTCTTTTGTTGCCTGTAATACTTTATATCATTTCATTTGTTTTGTTTATATTAAAAATTGTATCGTTTATAGTGAATACTAAATTTGATAAGAGTTAATTGTTTTGTTTTGTTTTGTTATTGAATCGTTGTAAGATATTTGTATAGAGAAGATGTAAAAGAAGAACTCACAAACTCATAATCATATTTTTAAAGTTAACTATAGACATGCCAATAGTTGTCAAGTATTCTTCTCTCTACATCTTCGTAGCGCTCGTAATTCATGGAACTCCCCAGTTTAGTGCAACTGATTACATCTTCTAATTCCTCATCTTCAACTGCGAATTGTTTCTTGTTATCACAGCATTAAGATCTTTTTTTTTCTTTTGTATGCTTCAAATCAATGAAGACCTTCAGCCCGTTTCTAAAATGAACTAGAAAAAAAACAGCTTATAAATGGTATTTTATTAGTGGTGTCAAACATCTTCTGTCCCGATTACGTGTTTAACCGTGAGCGAGAGTTACCTGTTGTTGTTTATGTAGAACAGAGTGCTTGCTTCTTCACTTCATTTTTGTGATCTTTGTATCACCTTTGCACAAAGTATACTTAAAAATACACAGCTTTTCATTTTTAACAACAGATTCTGTCGAACGAATGTTCAACTTCAAGTCAATAAAAGATTTTTGTCAAGCTCTTCATTGTCTTAGAGGTTTCAGTCACCGTTGACAGAGTATCAGGGAAGCAAATTTTAAAAAGAAAGCGAAAATTAAAAGCATGAATTAAGCGGCAGACGAAGGCAATAAAGAAAATCTTAAAGCATAATGAATAATAGCGACGCTATTCGTACTCAAAGGTAAGCCTACGCCTTTAACTCCAAGCAGGGTTTAGGCAACAGAAAAGTAACTGCCACTCACTTCGGTCCTCAAGAAGCTTTCCAAGCTGACCTCATCCTTTTCCCATACATGTCTTTTTGATCTCTCTCAACATTTGTTACACGTTTCTATAGGCCTTACCCTGCCTCTTTAGTTCTCCGGGTTCCACTGCAGTGCCGGTCATGTGATGTTAATGTGTGAGTTCCTCAGTCATGTGTGTGTCCAAGTCAGCGCCACCCTCTCATCAATATTTCTTCCTCCCCTGTCTCTTACCCGTCGTCTTCCAAATTTCTTCTTTCATCTCTTTGTCCTGCCAATTTATTTTCTGAGAATGCACCCAATCTGTCAATGTTATAATATAACAATATTAGAAAATGTCAACAAGGAACGTACCATATTATGATATTTTGATACGTTCCTTGTTGCACCAGGTATGGACCTCCAAATTTCACATCGACATAGAAAAACTGACAGGTTGTTTAAGTTTTAAAGTCTCTTTTTGATTTTATGGGATATGGTTATAGCTTTACAGATCCTTTGTAGTTATGAGTATGTTGATCTTTCTTTCCAATTCTTGCTTTGATGTCTGCGTCTGTTCCAACCTCACGTTCGTCATACTCCCTTAACATGGAAATGAACCTACTTCCTTAAGTGCAAGCCAATTTTTTAAAAGTAAGGTATATTTTAGCTCTAAAATATTGACAAAACAAGTGAGCTGTCGGCTTTATGCCTTCGTCAGACAAACCCCCCCCCCAAAACGTGTAAGACACTTACATAAATACGAACAGGGCTGACAATAAAAGAAAAGCAATAATAGTATTATAAATATATCAAATATGAATGATGAGATAAAAATAAAAAATAACCTAGAAATCTAGATATAAATCTATCTGCGGGATAAAAAAGAAAAAAAAAGGAAAAAAGGGGGGAGGGAGGAGGGGGCGGGGGTACTAGGGGGAAGGGACCTAAGAATCCACGAAAATTGTAACTTAATTAAATAGTGAAAGAAATGAAAAGAACTATCAATGAAAAACGAGAATTATTTACAAAAAATAAGAATATCAACTAGATCTAGACCTATCTGGAATGAAAAAGGCAGATAAAGAACGACTTATCTTTTTGATCTTGTAAAAAAAAGAGGGAAAAAGATAAGTCGTTCTTTATCTGTCTTTTTCTTTTTTTTTTTTCCAACTGCCTTCTTAAATAGGATATAACTTCTGCTAATAAAGCCGCCATAGCACGAGACATTGCACACACTTTCAGATCACAGCGGTGAGCGGCCAGTCCTTGCCGGACTAGGGAATGTGGAAAGTGCCTCTCTAGTAAACTCTTTGAGGCGAGGATTCATAGAATAAAAGACTAACGTCACTAAAACAAAATCACTAGCATTGCGGTGACTATGATGATAATGTTGGGACCAAACAGTTTGGGAAAGGCACAGGAAAAAAAAAGAAGAAAATTAAAGGGAAAGGGTGGATGAAGGCATCTTTAGCAAACCCTAGCCTGAATCGGAAAACTTTTTGGTAGCCGCCCCTCATTAAAGATCTTGCGGTAGGAGCTGTTGAAGGTGGGCTTAACAATAATATTTGACCAATTTCTCTGGGATGCGGTATTGTCTCGTAAGTTTTTACAAAGTCTGGGTATCCACACTGTCAAGGGTTCTTCCAAGACGATAAAGTTAATCAAAAGGTGAGTTCCATTCAATTGCCTGCCCCCAGTGCTACTTCATGGTTTGCAAAAATTTTCAAAGAGTAACAATCAGTTCTTTTCCTTTTAAAACACAACTAGTTAAATTAAAATATATTGTGACCAAGATCTAGAGATCTATAAAATATTCGTGTATACTTCAGGGACACTACCGCCTTAGATACTCATATTCTCCTTACAATAAAACCAATGTCTAGTAGGAGATCATAATGATATAACCGTTTTGGCTCGAGTTCTTACAACTTGAAACAAAAACGATGAAAAGAATGCTGCACTCTTAGGGAAAAAAATAGTCCTACGCAAACATAGGGGTTGATATTTTGACACGCTTGATTGCTGCTTGCTGTAGGCTGAACTAGTTTGCAGCTGATCAGCGATCAATAATCGATAAAATTCAGGCCAGAGATCTTTGAGGCATCCAGGTGCCATTTATTGGCAAATTTCTTATAAACGGCAGCGTTTCCCGACAGAGGTTTCTCTCACCCCCCCCCTCTCTCTCCTATGAGTCTCTCTTTACTCTCTGTATATCTACCTGTGTCTCTTTTACTTTGACTCTATCGCCTGGCTCTGTTCTAATAAGTACCGTTCTGTGTCGGGCTGTGTCCAGCCGGCTTACCTTGGACATTGAGTTACGTATGTCTACAAAAATCGATCGAGGTCAGCAGTACTCTTGTAATATGGCGGATAATTCTCGTGAAACTCCGTTACTTAGCTAGTCTTGTGAAACAAGAGCGACCTGAATGGAAAAGCAGCATGTGTGAAACAAATCTATGATACAACTATCCTGGAAGCAGTTTTCTCTCAACCAGTTGTTTGTGTCATAATCATCCATCTTATTCTATGAGGACTCATGTTTGAATATTCTTAAATACTTAATAGATCTAGAAAGCTACCGTTTAACTTTTATTTTGGAACCACCAGCAGTGATTTGCGCTATTGAGTGCAGCTTTTGGACAGGCGCTATTAAAACATTTTCGTAGAGCTAACATGAATGCTGCAGTCAGTAAACTTCAAAAAGATATTTGGAAAAATGAAAGCGATGGAAAAAAGGAAAACAAGGAAGACATAGCCAAGATAACTAAAGCAACAAATAAAAAAGACCAGGACAATAATAGCTTGCCGCCTAAGACGAAACCAAAGAAAAGCCAAGAAGCTAAAGCCGAAACTAAACCCAAAGAGGACGTATCAGTCCTCCATTATCTAACAGAAGGAGAACTAATGCCACCATTGGAGATGGAGATGGAGCAGACAGCCGTGAGCCAAATTCGACGCTCTATCTTTCACCTGCCCAAGTCCTCTCCTTATACGGAGTACTACCCACCAGAAAAAGAGAAGCTGGGAGAGAAGACAACGGGACCTGTACAGACATCAGCATTTGATACAGTTCTAAGTAAAGAAAAAACAAATCAGCCTGGGAGATCAAAATCAGCGGGAAATCCAAAAGAAAATAAACAGTCTAATGCAACTTCAAATGGTCCTCGTTCAAAAGCCCTTGCAAGGCGACAAGATAGCAAAGGTACAATGAAAGCGGAGGAAGATAATAGAAAGGAACATAGAGATAAGCAAAGCAAGGGCAAAGAGAATGATGAAAAAGTAACTGATGTAACAAGTGGTTCAGAAAAGAAGGAGCTCCAAAGGATGAAAGGTGTGTTTTTCTGCGAAAAATGTCAAAAACGATGGAAGAGCCTTCATGTTTACTGTGAACCTGGTACAAAGAAAGTAAGTTTTCCTTCTTCTTCTCCTCCTCCTCC
>BMAT01001019.1:127173-145578 GCA_019649035.1 Elysia marginata | reverse complement strand
GAAGAAGAAGGAGAAGAAGAGGAAGAAGATTATTCATCTAAAAAAAGGAGGAATAGGCTAAAAATATGATAGGACCAAGATTTAAAAAAAAATTGAAAGTTAAGACACAACCGAAATTTCATTTATCTCTTTCCATTTGATTTTATATGTGAATCTGTGCGGTGTTTTCCATTTCTTGCTTGTTGTTGTTAATTGGAATCGAAGAAAGATTTTAACAATTTTGTGTCACCAGGTCACAATTGGTAACTCTTCAGGTCATGGCTGATAAACGTCTTCAGACATACGTAGATCTGTGGGTGTAATCAGGGCTAGTCTTTGTCGTAAACACTTCACCGGTTGATATTGATAACCTTCAACAGTCGGTCTTTAATGCTGTTTATGGTATCGATACTAAAAGAACCGAATTTTTTCTCCTACTTTCATTCATCGCTATTACAACGTTTACGACCATTACTTTTATCATTTTAAGGATATACACTTCAAATGTTACTTTGCGATTTTGTAATGAGCAAGTTTTTTTTTGTTTTTTTTTTAATAGTAAGGACAGAAAAAACATGACATACATTGAAGTAATTATCCTAAAAAATTATAAACTTTTAGTTTTAAATCTTATTTGCCCGAGTAATAACGACATTGGGGGAACCGAGGAATGAATCAGACAGAGAGAGAGAGAGAGAGAGACCTAGATCTAGATCAAATACAACGACCGACAGAGCTGATACTGATAAGTTTTATTGCGCTTGTTCTGAGTTTAGAAGTACGCTACTGTCTAGTGTCTTCTCTCTGTGGACGTCAAGTCTCTACACTTACAAAAGTCTTGTTATTAGACCTGGGGGCTTTATTGCCGACCTGAGAAACTAAGAGCTAGGATTAGCTTACTAGGTTATCAACTGACGGAGAAGAAAAACACCGGAACCTGACAGAAACAGAGCGAATGCCACCAATTGTCTCGCAGCTTGTTCAAAATAATGTGTGGGATGCTAAAGACTTCATACAGAAAACATTGATATTTTGAACTACGTCTTGTTCTAGTTTAATAAACGTTCAAAATTGCATGGAGTTATTGATATTTCGATTGAAAATATGAGGACTTGAATTATTTTTTTAATACACTATATTAATCCCTTTCGGGAAATTTGTCTTCGCTGCTCAGCGTAACTGTGTCGCCACAGAGCAGCGCCACTACTGCCCCAACAGACCAGTATATTTGAAGCCTGTAGCTGTGAACCCATTTTACAGGGGGTGGACTGGGGAAAGTTATGATAAATTGCTTTCCCAAGGCAATTGCAACATGGCAGGTCGGGAATAGAACCCACAATCTCCAGATCTCGAGTCCGACGCGCTAACCACTCCGTCACGCTGCACCTAATTATCGATATTTTGAAGTTATTTTGAGAAAAAAAGGAGCGAATAGACTTTAAAAAGGCATTATCTCAAATTAAGATATTTCTGGCATCACTCATCTCAACTGCTTACAAGGCTATCCTAAAATAAAATACAAACAATATTATAGGGTTTTCTTTCAACAAAGTAGCAAAATTAAGCTGCCAGTTTTTACATTCCTGGTGCCTGAATTCTTTGCTCGAAATACTTTTCTTTAATCTTGATTGTAAGACTAAGAGCCAAGTTGCTTGAAGCAGGTTGTCACTTAAAAGAATTTTAAGTTGCAAGTCCTTTGGGCAGCTGTTTGTTTTAATAAGATGAAAAAGGAGGAAATGGGGAGGGGGGAGGTTGTTCAAGATTTTCTGAACATTGAATGACGTATTAATGAAAACCAAATTTTACTTTTTATCTTGCTACAGATGCTACTACTCTAGTGTGCCTAAAATTTTGATATATACATTTTTTTCTGTTTCTGCTTTTTGATTCCCATAATAATTATCTGTTTCCTTTCTTTCCCCTTATGGCATAAGCATGCTTCCATGCTATTTTCTTAGAATTATAAAAAGGGTGAACAATCATGATTTTTAACTATTAACCGTAACTACAATCTTCACCATCGTTATCAACCTGAGCAAAATCATTATCATCCATCTTTGTAATGGCGACCATTGGACTCTTTGTTAAAACATGTATTATTGTATCAAAATAAAAAAAAACCAAAAACAACAAATAATTCGCATAACATGCAGACTGCCGACAACATTTAATGAACTTTACACAGCCCCATAGTAATACTACATAAAATTACGCTTCCCTACCACCATTTTTTTTTCAGTTTGAACAAAAACAAATCTGAACAAAAAGGAAAATTTAAAATAAAAAGGTTTTTCTCTTCCTTTAGAATTTCTTCGTAAATTTCTCACGGTTTAGTTTTTATGGTAAGTTCATACTCGCTAGTTTACCCAGTCGTGTATAATTTGTGTGTCGAAATTACAGAGGGTCGTTGATCACAAAGACGTCGGTGACACACTTTCCCGGAAAGAATTATGAGACACGAGATTCAATGTAAACATGACAGGCCCGGCCTGGCCTATCTCTAGATCTATATAAGATTGAAGAATTTCAGTCTCGCTGTTACCTACAGATTCGTTGTCACAGGTGACGAGACCACAGCCAAAACCTGGACCAAAATCTATTTCACCTAGATCTAAACAAAAAAAATCATCCGAAATCAGCTTTGAAAATCATTGGAGTTACCGGTCTTTTAATGTTTAGAGGAATAATACTTTAGCAAATAATTTTTCTTCCCGCTACCGTAACTACCGTAATCTTGTGAGAGGACGAGGTAATCATTAATCTATGCTGCCAAGGAGAAGACCATAATACAAGGAATTGCAGCAATAAAGACGTCTATCTATCTCATTGGTTTGTTCTATCACGTGTTTAAACAGAATTACTTAGAGTTGGTAACAACGGGTCAGCAGGCGTTCAAGGTCTCCAAAGGTAACCGTATTTCGGCAGCCGCTTTCAAGGTATTCTTGGTTCATTTCTACCTCGAAGCTTGACCAAGGAAGTACAGCTGAGAGACATTGTTTAGGCACAAGTGTCGCCACCAAATAAAGAAAACTTATCACAACCTTCTCGACTTTGCTACCGGTGCTACAGAGATTCAAGATGGTGGTGCACTGCGCCCAAGTTCGTTACAGCTATCAAAATCGTTACAGCAAAGATGCAAACAGTGTTTCTCAAGTTACATCTGGTGGAGTTAGGCCAAATATTTATCCAAATGGGAACGGTATCGAACCATCAAAAGGATCCAAACTAGAGATTCCTCTTCCTCATTTCTATCGTCCAACAATATTTAGCCCCAGAAATCATCTACAACTGCCTACAGCTAAGAAAAATCAAAACCAACCAGGAAAAACGTTTTCAAAGAGCTTAGAGCATCTTCCATCGATATATCTCAGTCAGCGTAAAAACCGTGTTGTTCGGCGCCAGAGCAGCTTAAGCCAACTGGAAGACCACTTTACTACTGTCCGCAAAGAGGATGATGGATCCGTTTCTGTATCTGTGCCTTTTTCTTGCTGGAATCTTCCAATGATTTCGACTCGACACGACAATAATTCCTTGACGCAAAATGAGGCCAGTTCTTATGACAGCTCGGAAGAGCCAAGTGAAGAAGAGTCTTGCAGTGTCGCCAGCACTGGGAGCTTCCCTTCGTTTCTTCCTCCTCTACCGACCGGCTCGCTCATCTTCCAGACGGTCTTGAGAGACACATACCATGATAGAGGCGGCGCCAGCAGCAGCAGCAGCTTCTGCAACAGTGAGACCAGCAGTGAGTCCGGCTCGGACGGCGACAGCACGCGCAGCACGTCTCGGAGACGCAACAAGACCAAGTTCCCCTGGTGCGGTCCCATCGTTGAGTACAAGGGTCATCACATCTTTCTCTCTACCCTCAACAATATTCATCTCCATCTGGGCAGGTATGGTGGCATCAGGCGCTGGCAGTAGACTCACTGGGTTGTTCCTACCTATGATGAAGCAGTTTTCACGTGATAGAATGATTTATCTCAGCAAGTGATAACTAAAGGTGGTGATTTCTCATGGAACCGTATCCCGAGAGGGCTCCGGGTGATGAGAAAACAAGCCTGAAGATTTGACCACTTGAACGATGTATAGAGTAGGCTCCGGTTCTTTACTTTTGTAGAGTCAAGAAACATGCATGTAAAATCTAAGCACGACGTAACTATCACTACATGTACTTATAAGTTCTTTATAAAATGTTCTACATAATCTTAGGCCATTGAAATTATGATAGAGTGGCTGGAATTCAGAAGAAAAAAAGTATAAAAATTGTCTTTTTTTTTACCTAATCATTATTTCTACCCAATCACTGTCATAAAACGAGGTTTTGCCTCAAGTAAATTCAGCACTATTTTATGTTGTTTTTAAAAAACATAAAACGTACGTATTATTTTGCAAAGCTAAAAGACGTAAACGAAAATTGACATTTTATTCCTCTTTGTGGTTTTACCGGTTTGTAAATTATGTTCAGAAGAAATGTAAAATTACATAACAAATTAAAACAATATATCAATATTCGAGATTGCTGATAAAATGCAGATCGTTAATGTTTGGTTTTGTATGTCCTACATAAAATGCTAAATATTGTCAATGATGAATTACAAAAATTTTTCTTCATTTCGTACACCTTTTTTGTAATGCATTCTCTATTGTTGACAATTTTTGAAAATTTAATGCAATCTGATTGAGTTCTTTTATTTGTAAAGAGCTAACACGTGAAAGTATTATCTTTGCAGGAATGCCTTGATATTCTTTTACAGCTTTCTAAACAGTTCTACACTATACAGTGACAGTTTACAAGGTACAGGGTGTCATATCAACACGACAATACAATTGTTTTGTATCACTCAACACGGCAGAGCAACTTTCAGTTTTGTACAATTTAACACGACAGTGCAACTTATAGTTCTGTGTATTTCAACATGGCAATACTCTTTAGTGCCCTCTACTCTTTTCCTCCTTTTTATGTTTTCATCAAACACATAAAAATAGCAGTGAAATAGCAAACTAATAGAGATTCTATTGTGTTGCTTATGGCACGTTTTGAAGACAAAAATTTTACGTTGCAATTTTTACTAAAAAAATTACCACACTGAAGCTGTTCGCCGTTTTAATCTGAGCTTCTGCTACTCTTTGCGAATAATAAATCGATTTTAAAACGATCTTGGTTTCTTTCCTGTTGAATAATGAATAGCTTGTTTGCCTTTTGTGTATATGTCTTTTTTTTCTATTTTCATCTACAATTAAAATATTTTTTTTTGCGTTCGCTAAAAATTTTGTTTACAGTGTGTTGCATTTTTTCTCATTTTGACACAGAGAGAAATATTTCTCCTAATAGATAGTTTATTTTATTTCTAAAAATAAAATGTGCTCCCAGTGGTTTTTTCTGAACATGTCTGAGGATGAAAGTGTTTTCTAAGCTTCATTTTCAAACGAGGGCAATGTTTTTACCATTGGATAAGGATAGTGACGAGTGCAAAGAGTACAATAACGGTGACGATGATAGTGTTGGTGATGATAATAAAGAAAATTAGGATGTTGCTGTTGTTGTTGTTGTTGTTGATGATGATGATGATGATGATGATGATGATGATGATGACGATGATGATGATTATGATATGATTATGACGACGACGACCACGACGCTGGTGATGATGATGATGTTGATGATGATGATGATGATGAGGACGACAACGATAATGGTGATGATGATGATGATTATTAAAATAATGATGATGATGCTGCTGATGATGATAATGATGATTATAATAATGATGGTGATAGTTATGACTGCGGTAGTGATGGTAGCGGTAACATTACGTGGTGATAAAGAAAGCAGACTTTGTCAATGTTAATAATGATTATGGGACTTCTGAAAATAATGACAATAAAAATATTTACGTTGATAATGAGGATGTCGATGGCGGCAGCAATGTAATTTGTAGCCTTACAGTAATTAAACTTGAATGAAAAGTATTTTTAAAGAAGACGAGGATAATGAAGACGAAGTTATGATGATTGTATCACTAGTCCTGGTGCTATCAGGCGAAAGCAATGATGAAGATAGTGAGGAAAAGAAGAAAGAAAGATGATGATGACGATGGTGACGATTATGATGATAATAATGATGAAGATGATGATGATGATGATGATGATGATGATGATGATGATGATGATGATGGTGATGATAGTGACAACGGCAAGGTGATGGAGTGTAGGAGTAAGAGGAGTATTAATTATTATATGATTGAGCCACAAGCATTGATCTTATACTGAAAGCTCAAAGCTTATTATTTTTATTATTATTATTATTATTATTATTATTATTATTATTATAAATATAATGATAAAGAAGAAAAGTGAAATGATCAAAAGACACCAGGCATATATTCAATCATATTTATTTCAAAGATTACAAATCGGCCCACATACCCTGAACGTGTAAACTGATTAAAAAAATGAACAAATCCATTGAGTCTAGTAAAAAAGAAAAACGTACATTTACTCAAGATGCTATATACCTTTGTGCTGGTAACCACCACATGATTATTGTTTCTTTTTCTTTGCTTTTGTAGCTTTCCTAAGAAGCTGAGGGCAACCCAAACATAGGTTTTTCTGTAAAAGGTAAAAGACATAAGTAAAATTACGTTAAGCTGGGCAAATTGAATGTTTTTTTTTAAATAACATTTTTTTCTTTTTCAAAATGAAAAAAAAAACCAAACTGATAATATAAGTATGTTAGGACAGTTTCAATATTTATGTAGATTGACGAGAGAGGCTAAATTCACAAAATTATGTGTCGTATTTGTTAAAAAAGAACGTACAGAAAGAGTAGATTTTTGTGGGACGACCAAAGTAAATCAGGCACATGTCACTCATACTAGTTTTGAGTTATTGCCCTTTAAGTAAATGAATAATAAATAAATATGTTTAGAGCCCTCCACAGCCGAAGGCAGTCTCATGACTTTACATATTTACCCCAGCAGGCCTATACACACCAGAGCCTTCGGCGGTGGAGGACTCTAAACGTTATTTATTTATTTATTTTTAAATGAAACTGCAGTGAGGAACTCATAATCCTATCACACTCTCTTGTGTCAGTATTCTAAAGAAAAATTTCCAACGTATAATTTGCACATGTTTGTGCGTGGTTGTCTAGCTAACCAAGGCCGCAACGTAACCACATTTGCTTGCAATATTTTTTTCACCCTCTTTATCCCACTTTGGTGTTTTTTTTCAAAAGATATAAGACGTTGTAAAGCCGTCCAAAACGAGACAAAACTTTGTTCAAAACAAAAAAAAATCATATTACCATCACTCCTTAACTAGACGCTTTAGCTCCTACAACATTATTTGGTTAGAGATGAGATATCGTGACACACTTACCAATTTTGCCATTTTCGGAAGAAAGCTAAGGTCATAACATTTTTTTTTGGAAAAGAAATAGTCATGAAAAAATTTAATCACGTTGACACCTATACGTACTGATGTGGTTTTTTTTAAAAAAAAAAAAAACTTACCATACAGTAAACAGAGGTTTTTAACTAGGTTCTTAATTTTAAATATGGAAACATGCAAGCCTCTTTATCTCTCCAAAAACCAATCACCGTAGCTTGCATAGCGTTAAAAAGAACCTTGCCCGATTCAATCAGATGGTACAGAAACAGATAGGTGAGACTTTGTGACTTTTTTTCATTGCGCAATCAAAAGGCAAGCAGTTGCAACACTTAATCACGCATTGTTTAATTGGTTTGTTTAACCCTTCACTGTCCTAGCTTAGAAAAGTGGCAGAAAATTTCTAGGTATTGCTTTATTTTGGCGTCCTATAACAATCAATGCCCTACACCCTTGGCAGAGTATAGGCCACGCACAAGTAAATGCCACCCACTCCGGTCCTTGGCAAACTTTCCAAGGTAACCCCATCTTTTTGCCATCATTGTCATTTCCCTCTCTACACATCTCTTACATGTCTCTCTAGGCCTACCCCTGCCTCTATTACCTTATGGATTCCGCTCCAAGGCTCGTTTAGTGATGTTGTTACGCTCAGTATGTAGATCTATGTCCTATAACAAAATGAGCACTTATTTTGTTGCATCACTGATGTATCAAACTGTTGTTTTTAGAGAGATGCATTATGTCTGATACGTTGGGTAAAAGTGATACCTCACATGGTTGTATCGGATATGATACTCTGGGCAAAGAAGTGTTAAGTCACTTATGCACCACTGTTGAGGGAAAAATCCATCACGTCAGGCAGTAATCTTTGTCAGTCAGGACGGCCTAGTTATGTTTCAACCGACTGCCAGCTTAACACTATTTTTAAAACTTTGGAGCACAATGACCCAGATGTCAATGCATTTTCTGTGTTTTACTTTTAGTAAAAAACTGTTTTCTAGTTATTTCTATTCCAGGAAACAAAAAAATTTCCGAAGGTTTCTTGACGTGTTCGGAAAGAACGGCCTGTACTTGTAGTCGGTTCACTATTCACTTTTGTTAAAAGTAATCGCGGTGGATAGTTATACCTATATAATGGGTACTTTCAAAGTCTATATAAAAAAGCATACATTCTTTTTACTTGTACATCTTACATTAAGTCTACTTCCAACTCTCCAAGGTGAGCAGGGGACAAAAAGGTATAAAACTGAAATCTCACATCAATTTTGTTTCCTGGCTATCGGAAGAGGTTCCTTTTCACAATCTTTTCGATGTATACTCGATTCAATTCCGCTTACTGCCATTCCACTAATAAAATAATATCGCAACACGATTACTCCGGCCGTTTTTACCCCCCATTTTTTCCAATCTTTTGGTGTGTGAGACAATGCAGATTACGTACTCCGGGACAATTTTAACTCTGGAAAATAATCTTATCAGCAACGCGACGCACGAGTAATTTCTATCATTCGATCTGGTATTAAGTTCACTGTGTCATCGACACCATCATCTCTTGTTAAATAATTAGGGTCAAGCGGCGAGCAAAACTTTCCCCAAGTACATTTAGTTTGTTTTTTTTTCTATGTGACCATACGGGTCATGGAAACGAGTGTGTTCAGATATAGAATATTTTGGTTTTTAGATGTTTTTATTTGATTTTTTTCAATAACTAAAAACCGTTGAGCACGTGCAAAGTCCGACTTTCCGTAATCTTGAGAAACTAAACATTTTGAAACTCCTTTTTGGTGGCCAAAAAAAAACAAAAAAAACAACAAACACCTCGGTGTACGTTGCCAAAGACACACAATTAATAATTGCTCCGGGTTCTTTTTTTTTAGAGTTTATCTCTACTTAAGCTACTAACACAAGACACAAGAAAAATATAAATGTGATTCTGATGGTCTTGTAAAACTAGGTTTCCATGCATTAAACAAGCTTTTAGAAATTGTAATATATACGCATAAAATTTTTACGCAGATGACCACAAAATTCCTCTTTTTAAACATACAGAGAAGTTTAAAGTTCATCCTTATGGAAAACAAAACAATTTTTTTTATTATAAGAGTACAGATGGCTGGAAATGGTGCGAAGGAACTATTTAAACAAAAATATCTATAAGTCTAGTCTATCAAAGAGTCATTGAATTTCTATTACGAAGAGTTCTGTCATTTTAATAAATATATATCAATATTGTGTACGTTTGTATTAAAACTACGCTTGGGCGTAGAACTACCAAATTTTCACGAAACTTTTGGAATATCTCAGCTTGGACTCTGACTAACTTACTTTCTATCTTACCTCAATTAACCCAAACAAAATTATTCTTTGATTTTTGTTGCTGTTCGTCCCATGCAAATTTTGAGGCCTACTATAGCAACCCTCTAAAGAAATAAATAATGAAATTTACAAATCTTTGTTCAGGAAACTAGTATTACTGGGATAAAAAAGCACACAGATGTCCAAAAGATATCTTCATCTAGAGTCTGGATTAGGCCTAGATCTTGTTTAGGTTTAGGCGCCAGTTTTCTTCTTTTTTACGCTCTACGTGTCATGTTTTCTTCCGTTTCAGCTTTATGGCCTCTATGCTCTGCGTGTCAAATTTGCTTCCACTTTTGCTTCCATAGATGAAGACCCTTTTCATTCCCATTACCTTAAAAGTGTAAAGGGGTGTGGAACTAAGCTCCTTACTTTGTGCAGGGGCGAAAGGTGGTTTGAGGTATCTTTGTGGAACACTCATCCAATTGATTGTGCTCCAAAACGGATGGTTCTTCACGGTGCAGATGCCACCGTCTCCCCATCCAGCACGGCGCCGGGGGTCTTTGTGAAGGAGCTGTGGTTTTTGTTGACAAAAACAAACAAACAAAAAAAAAACATGAAAGGGGAGGCGAATTGTTGCATCGATCGGTTTCGATTAGGTTTGGTAAAAGAGATCGGTCATATTAAGTTGGTCAAAATTGTTTTATTGCAGATTTATTTATCTAGAACTATTCTGTTTCAAAAACTTGTCTAGCAAAGACGTTCTGTTGGGAGTGAAATTGGAGCGCAAATTATCTTTACTGTTGGAAAACCCTATCTTTGAAGTTGATTGCTTGCAAGCAAAGAAAGATAATTTTGTGTTCTATTTTTATTCAAATTCTTGGCTGATAAAAAAAATGCACAAGATCTATAATAATCAATAGTATTCCCATCTAGATCTAACTAAAATCTAAATCTAAATCCGGTTTAGGCTAAGTCTAGGCTTACAGATAAGTTTGGCCGAAAGAGGCAAACCACAGTCTTGAATACCGATGTCAAAGTCTAGCTTTATTTATATCTAATCGTTTCGAGCTCTTTAAGAGTAAAAAACATCTTTGGCCCAGACACGGTAAAATATAGTCCATTCAAAAGCCGATTTTACCATTTTACAATATAAAGCCACATTAATGCATCAATTAGAGAGACTAAAACATAAAATTTTCAAATTAAGATAATGAGAGTATGGCATCTATCGAGATTTGCAACTAAGCTAAGAGGTCTGTCAGGAAATCAAGTTTTATCGGTATATAAAAAAATATAGGCCTAAGTGTCAAGTGAACATTTCATATCAGAATGAAAAGGTATAAATACTTCTCAAGTCGGGTCAACACACTAACTTAATTTGCTCTATCAATAAGATAGCATTGTTTTTACCCAAGAGGACGAATGTCTGCACTTAGAAGAGACCTAACTTACAAGCTGCATCAAGTCTACGGCATCAGATGAGAGGTCGGGGAGATACGGTGGATCCTCCTCTGTGATAGCTTTGCCAAGCTCTCCTAATGTGCAGCCAGAAAATGGCGTCTGTGGTTGACACAGATAGACAAAGATAGAGCCATACGTCGCATTCGAGAAGACTATAAGGTGGGATGTAAGTTAGGAACGTGAAATGTAATGATGAAAATAGAGAAAAGTAGAAGGAGGGATCTAAGTTAGGGAGGTGGAGTGTAATGATGAAAATGGAGAAAAGTAGAAGGAGGGATCTAAGCTAGGGAGGTGGAGTGTAATGATGAAAGTGGAGAAACGTAGAAGGAGGTATCTAAGTTAGGGAGGTGGAGTGTAATGATGAACATTGAGAAAAGTAGAAGGAGGTATCTAAGTTAGGGAGGTGGAGTGTAATGATGAAAATAGAGAAAAGTAGAAGGAGGTATCTAAGTTATGGAGGTGGAGTGTAATGATGAAAATAGAGAAAAGTAGAAGGAGGTATCTAAGTTAGGGAGGTGGAGTGTAATGATGAAAATGGAGAAAAGTAGAAGAAGGTATCTAAGTTAGGCAGGTGGAGTGTAATGATGAAAATGGAGAAGAGTAGAAGGAGGGATCTTAAGTAGGGAGGGGGAGTGTATTAGTGAAAACTGAGAAGAGTAAAAGAAGTGATAGAAGTTAGAGAGGTGGTGTGTAATGATGAAAATTGAGAAAAATAGAAGGAGAGATCTAAGTTGGGGAGGTGGAGTGTAATGATGAAAATTGAGAAAAGTAGAAGGAGAGATCTAAGTTTGGGAATCTTATGACTCATAGATCTAGGTGACAAGAAGAGAAAACTACAAATCTTCATTACACATATATAAGAAAATTTTTGGATCTGTGTATTGCTTTCCCATGCTTTTTGCTGCAAAATTAATGTCAAATGACTTTAGCCAATTAGCTTTCTAAAAAGGAACATTGCCACCTCCCCCCCCCTCCCAAAAAAAAAGAAAGGATTCAGACTATCGACTCCCGTCATTCGTGTCATTTTTTAGAAGCTATCAATCTTTTAAATACATAATCATAACACTAAAAAACCTTTTATGATTTTTAAAACTCATTTTAAAACTTAAAACTTTCTAACTGTTCCGATTCTTTTTACTGAAAAACAACGGACATTAACTACTGATACTGTACAAAAATAATGAAGATAGTAGTAACTCAACTGCCTTCAGATAGTGCAGATTGCAAATTTCGTTTTTTGGTAAATTTGACACAAACGTTTGCCCTAGACCTGTCGAAAGGATCTTTTTGTTGGGGGGGGGGGGGGGGCATGTATACTGGCCAGTGTTTACTACAAGTTTCCATTGGCTTTGAGAACGATATGGTAGTCCATGTTAAATAAAATTTCAACCAAATAAACGAAGATTGATTGGTTTTGTTTAAGTTATTTAAATGACCTTTACCAGTCGGTGCTGACGTAAAAGAGAATTAAAAACTAAGTCCAAGCTTAAAATAAATCTCCGTGTTTTCCTATAATTAGCTTAAACTGATGAAAAAAGGATCTGCATGAGTTTTTTTTATATACGATTTGTAAATGAAAAGCCTTGCCCTCCAACCATTTTCCGCAAACTAATCATTTCACAGATAAGAATTAAAAAAAGGAAATAAAAGCTTAAGGGTTTTGCTACACGTATGAAGCTATGAAAGTAACCACCTCTGTCAACAGCCGTACGCAAGAGCGCCGATGATGACACAAGTTGGTGTAAGGCGTCGTAAGGCGAAAAATTCAGTTGATTTAATTCCTGTTGTCATTGACCCAGCGACATATGGGCTTCCGTCCTTCTGTCCAATTTAATTCCTGTACATCATCAAACCACAACATCAGCTTCATCTTCTTCTTCATAGGTTGAATGCTTTACATTCAACTTTTGCTCTTTGAGCTTGGAGAAGACAAAACAAACAAACCAAAAAAAAAAAAACAGAGAAAGGCGCGCCGATGGAGCCCAGTCTGGGACTACAGAGAGGATGAGCTAGGATCTCCTGGAATCTGAGTCAAAGCAGAGTAGTTGAAGTCTTCCGACCTGTAAGGGCGAGCTTTGTCCTGATAAAGAATGACATTTGGGCTAGGAACACGAATGCGTGATAATGTCGCACGCCGTTTGCGGAGAGTTTCAACATAGTTATCAGTTGGATAGACTACATAATATTACTAGTGTGCAGCTGCATTCCCTGAAAATCTCAAAAAATAGCCAGAAGCACGTACTCAGCAGAGAAAGCAACTTCGATGTTTGGGATAAGGTGAATTTTTTGTTCTAAAGTCTATTGTCTGTTTTTAGTTTTTTGGGTCATAATGGTTCACCCATGATTCGTCCCCACTAGCAATATGGTGAAGAAAGCTATTACCTTTCATTGTTGTTCGTATCGAATGAAAATTCTCTATAGACCTTCTTTCTGCTCGCCTTTACTAGTTCAGTCACGCTCAGCTCTTGCATACTATTGCCAAAATTACGTCGAATTTGACAAAGCCTGGCCTAACCTGCCCAGTGAGGAGATGGTACATGATCGCGCCGAATGACCACCAGTCCGCCACTGGCTTCACATCAACTCCGAAAACCACCTGAGGATAAAACATGAGGCTAAGTCATAGCGACACAGGAAAGCTAGGCCTAATCACCTCAGCAATGTAAATACGTCTATGAGCTGGTTACATCCCTCGCTGCTTTTAAATTTGAACAAACAAAAAAAAAAGAAAATTACATAGTTTAATCGTTTCCAATACTTTTTCTATTAAAATTTCAATGGAAAGCCGTGTTTTTAACCTTAGAACAAATAGTAAAAGGAGCCAATACGCTATCAGAAGTACTCGAAACATTTTAGGGTTTGAAATTAGCAATGGAATTTAGCAATAAGAATTTAAATGAAAATGACCAAAAAATGCTAACCTTTTGTATGATTCAAATACTCGACATTAATAGCTTTGTCATCCATCCCATTCCCACTCAAAGACACATAGCATAATTATAACCATGTTTTTGCTGATGTTTTTAATTTATGCTGGTTCAGCGCACCAACTTTTTTTTATATAATTTTAATAAATCTAAAACCTTCTCCCTTCATAAACCTCCTTTAACATGTCTCAAATGCTCAAATGTCGTGCAATAATGAATGACGCGTGTTATGATTAAGGCGGCGTATGAGAATAAAACATGTAAACACAAACAGGCCGTTCAGTATTAGATATTTCAACCTCTGGGGATGCATAAAACTGATCGCCACAGTTTCTGGAGATGGGATCGCACGGCTTGCCACAGTCCAGGTTTTGCTCACATGTGGTGTATGGACAGACTTTGAGGTGGCCGTTGGGGTCCAGCCGCAACATGCAAAGCGACAGGCATCTGGTTTTCAGGAAAGTAAATCGCCTTTGTACTAAACTATTTTAAAAAAATCAATTTAAGAAGCGCAGTAGCGACATGATATCAGCTATGTTTTTTCGAGTGGCAAGGGATCATTGGATGCCGAAACTACTATTAGTCGAGTGTTTGAGTTTGCCAAAAAGAAAGCATTTTTTGGCCATTTTTTTAAAACTTAAAACCCTTTTCAAGCACACTGCAGGTTTCATTCCGGAAATCTTTTAACCATTACAAGCTTTTAATAAATTCGCTGTAAACTTTACTAAACTAGACCTACATGCCTTGCGGTGCTCCGAAGAAGAAGAGTTACAGTCTGAATGTTTAGAGAATTGACGTTTGTCTCAGAACTTGGGGTTTTAACACATTTTTGTGTCATAAATTGTATCAATGCTTTTGTTATCGCAAATTGGTAATCTTTTTTTGTAAACTGATGATTCGCAAATAAAAGAAAATGAGAATAAAACGACTTGCTGATCTTATGAGGTAATAGATTTTTTTCAAACCGTGTTTCCTTGCAATACAAAACAGCTTTCTCGCAAAGTAAAAAAAATATATTCATTGTTTGATTTGTCACACGTAATCACGATGTTTCATACAATATATTTAACATAAAACCTTAGCAATTATTACAAACTATTTTCTCTATTTCTATTATTGGATTTGAATGCCCTCAAGCTTAAATAACAATGCCTTCCAATGGTATCATTATTGTAGTGTTTATACATTCACTAATTTCCGAAGTTTGAATTCTTACCGAAATATTTTTCCGCGTTCATGGACATCTTCTATGGCGCATGTCAATTCAGAAAGGTAAAATCTGAGAATTAAATCATGGGTTAACTGAAAAAACAACTTCAGCAGTTATGAGAGGTCTTGTTTGTTTACCTAGACTGTTACATACTGGAAGATTTAATTGGAATAAAAGGGTTTATTATTGAAAATCACCCATGACGTGGATTTTGGCTATTTAGAGAATGGGATTAGAAGTCGCCCATTATGTGGGTTTTGGCTATTTAGAGAATGGGATTAGAAGTCGCCCATTATGTGGGTTTTGGGTATTTAGAGAATGGGATTAGAAGTCGCCCATTATGTGGGTTTTGGCTATTTAGAGAATAGGATTAGAAGTCGCCAATAAAGTGTGCTATGGTTATTTAGAGAATGCGATTAGAAGTCGCCAATAAAGTGGGCTATGGCTATTTAGAGAATGGGATTAGAAGTCGCCAATAAAGTGGGCTATGGCTTTTTAGAGAATGGGATTAGAAATAGAAGTCGCCCATTATGTGGGTTTTGGCTATTTAGAGAATGGGATAGAAGTCGCCCATTATGTGTTTTTTTGGGTATTTAGAGAATGGGATTAGCAGTCGCCTATAATGTGTGTTTTGGCTATTCAGAGAATGGGATAGAAGTCGCCCATTATGTGGGTTTTGGGTATTTAGAGAATGGGATTAGAAGTCGCCTATAGTGTGTGTTTTGGCTATTCAGAGAATGGGACTAGAAATCGCCCATTATGTGGTTTTTTGGGTATTTAGAGATGTGATTAGATATAAAACAAGAGGAGCGTCTTTTCTGTGCAAGAAAACACCGGAAAAAAACAACCCATTGTAGCGTTTTTTATTCCAATCTAGACCTAGATTATAAGTTCCTTTTTAAAATATAATTTTATTCTTCTTACTTTTATAAAATAAAAATGTAACATCTAGAATTAAACGAAAACAACAATAGAGTTAAATAAAAAGTGTACCTTTCAAACAAATCTGTCGCTCAATTTCAAACACATGCTTCTCTCATTATTAGTGAAATAATATGTAAAAAGTGGCCACTGTCCTCTTTCTGGCCCTTGTAAAGTCCTCATCTCAATTTGTCAATAAAAAAAAATTTCAAAACACTATTTTCAAGAGGCAGCGGGTAGTCCTATTTTATTTGTATAGTATGTCTTGAAAACATTCTGAATTTCCGTGTAGACGTGATCATATGAATTTGCATTGAATTATCATTAACGTTAATGATTAAATGTCCACCCACTAATAGCCGTCTGGGGCCGTCTGGGCCTGTCTGGAGCCGTCTGGGCCTGTCTGGAGCCGTCTGGGGTCGTCTGGAGTCGTCTGGGACCGCCTGGGGCCGTCTGGAGCCGTATGGGAGCCGTCTGGGACCCACTATAACGTTATCTCTTCTGAGAGGGCATTGATAAAAATTTCATGCCTTGATTTTCGTCCAAGAGTTAGGTAAAATTCTGTATATGTCTGTAAAAGGTGATGTGTGACTGTTGCAGCGGTTGTTGTTGAGTCTACTGTCTTCGGAATGTTATTCATGGCCTGCCGGGAGAGACAAGACAATTGAGAAGCACGTAGTTTAGATCTAGGTTGAACTGAACGGCTGCAGGTCCCAGACGGCAATTAGTAAGAGTCCATGATTATGAGTGCTGCTTTCCACACAGCATCCGGATGACATGTTAGTACAACCCTTATATCTTACTGGGATTGACAGAAAATTCAAGCAAAAAAAAAAGGTTTTAGTACTCTTTCTGAAAAGTCTGGCAAACAAGTTTTACTACTCTTTCTGAAAAGTCTAGCAAACAAACAAGTTTTACTGCTCTTTCTGAGAAATCTAGCAAAAAAAGTTTTACTACTCTCTCTGAAAAGTCTAGCAAACAAGTTTTACTACTCTTTCTGAAAAGTCTAGCAAAAAAGTGTTACTACTCTTTCTGAAAATTCTAACAAACAAGTTTTACTACTCATTCTGAAAAGTCTAACAAAAAAAGTTTTACTATTTTTTCTGAAATCTGATTCCTAATAAATGAATATCCTGCATTGTTGTTTATGAAAAATTGTGTGGTTTTGTACCTCGCATCATCCTCATGCATCCGACCACTTTGCTGCACCATGTTACAGAGTGATGCCCCCTCGTGCCAGTATTCAGAAACACAGTAGTAACGCTCCTGGGTAGTGATAAATAAAACAAACCATGAAAGCGGGCGTTTACTCAATGCATTGCTTGCAAGATGTAATTAATTCAATTCAAGTTTATTCAGTTAATACAAAGTCACATTAGTACATGTATTGAAAAAAGGCAATGCTCAGTCAGGTTGACAGACTCAAACATCATGAATATCATAGTAAAGTACACTATTAAAAGGGTTGCCAATACATGTTATAAAGAAATGAAATGTTATCTCTCTCTTCCTCTCTCTCTATGTAGCATTTTTTCTTTTGTCACAGCGAACAAAAAATGCATGCGTTCCTCTTAACACCCCATCCTTATGTGTCCTTCATTTAGTTAAAAGATTCAATTAGAATATTCTCTTAATTCTAGTTCCATTTAAATGTTTTACGGCCTGGGGAAAGACGCTATTTACTAATTGTTTATTTCCTTTGAACGCCCTTAGTCTTCGCCCGTGTGGTAATAATTTAAATATTTCCGTGCTGGGTAGGTGTCACGTATCAAGATCTTTTCTGTTCTGGCTGACATTCTTTCTTCATATAAACTTTCAAGAGATGGCAGATTCACACCATTTAACTTTTGCGAGTTTATGACAATTGAGTTGAGTCTTTTAATGTCCTTTTTTGCTGTTTTATAAAACCAAACAAAAATCGATTAGGTTAAGATGCTCTCTACAATGGCTCTGTAAAAGTTAATGAGTGTCACCTTATTGACCTTAAAAGACCTAAGCTTAAAATGCTAGACAGAATGGTGCCCAGGCATTTGAATGAATCAACTCGTTCAACTGTGTCCTCTGCTATAACCAATGGGGGTAGTTGCACCTTGCCCGTTCGAAAGTCAATTACCAGCTCTTCGGCTTTTGGATACGTTTAGTTTTAAATTGATTTAATCTGTCTTAGAAAATCATTTTCATTTAATTATCTCCACATAATTACAACATAGTAGTAATAATAATAAT
>BMAT01001019.1:106780-120448 GCA_019649035.1 Elysia marginata | reverse complement strand
GAGAGAGAGAGAGAGAGAGAAGCAAGCAAAAAGGAAAAAAACAACAGAGGGGAAAGAGTTCAACAGAGAGGAGATAATTTTAACCTCTAATTGCCCCGCCCTTTTAATTATTGAAAAGATAACAAGAAACTACCGGTATGGTGTCAAAAAGGGAGGGGCTGTAATGGGCACAGGCTATGTTGATTGAAAGTTCTTCCGTCCTTTATACATTCTGCAATTAGAATTTTTCCCATCTGGGTGTGCGGTAGGCAGTATTGTACCAATTTTCAAAGGGAAAGGGGGACAATGCGAGGCAAATTACTATCGGGGTATAACATTGTTGAGCTGTGTGGGGCAATTGTTCACAAATATTCTAAACACATGACTACTAATATGGGCGGAGCAAGAGGGCACCATTGGGGAGAAACAGTTGAGTTTTAGGAGGGGTCGGCTGTCACGGATTGTGTTTTTAGGTTGCATGGACTTGTGGAAACACTATTCGCGCGGAATAAGACGTTTTACTGCGCTTTTATTGATTATGAAAATGCTTATGACTTTTTGAATAGGACGATAGTGTGGGCTAAATTATTGAGAGAAGGAGTAAGCTCTAAGTGTGTGAAAACTATACAGAACATGTATTCAAAAATTAAGTTAGAAATACGAACAGAAGAAAATAAGGGATGTTTTAGCAGCAACTGTGAAATTTTGCAAGGGGGAAAAACTTCAATGATTTTATTCAGTCTTTTTGTAAAGGGCCTAGTAGATACCTGAACAGAGGCTTGGGCTTTACAATAAGAGATGCATTAATTAAGCTTTTAATGTTTGCTGAGGATATGATTTTATTAAGTGAGACTAGGGGTGGTCTACATCGTGGTTTAAGCGAACTACACGCATACTGTATGAAATGGGAACTTACCGTAAACCGTACTAAAACTAAGATTGTGGTATTTAAAAAGGCAGGAAGAATTTCTAAACAGGACGATTGGACGTACAATGGCCGCCCTATTGACGTTGTATCTTCTTTTAAATATTTGGGGAATCATTTGTCCCGCACGGCAACGTTTAGAATAGGCACCCAAGAGCTCCTCAAGCCAACAAGGAAGGCATTGTTTGCTCTGAAAAAATCGATATCTAAAAACCCAGAAGTTTTGTCCCGTACCCAACTTCAACTTTTTAATAGCATTGTTGAACCAATCCTAAATTATTGTAGTGAAGTTTGGGTCCTTTCGAAAGCAGATCTTATTTGTCTTTCCGTAAATCAAATCTATGCGTAAAAAGTAGCACCCCTAGTTGTTTTGTATGCAGTCAGCTAGGAGTTTTCCCATTTTTTGTTCAACGAAAGGTTAAGATTATAAAGTATTGGTTAAAACTTATTAGCGCTGATCGTAGAAATCTTTTTCCATCTTCAGTATACGATCAGTTATTGAAATTGTCTCATGAAAAACCAAATTTTACTACTTGGGCCACACTTGTGAGAGATGTTGTATATAGATGTGGATTAGAATATCCCTGTATTAATCAGTGTGTTGATGATGAATCGCAGTTTCTGTCCATTTTTAGAGAACGAATTAGAGAAATTTATTTGCAGGACTGGTGGGCTGAGGTTGAACTTGAAGGTAGCAGTAGTTACAAATTGCACATTAACTCGTCCTTTTGTTATGAAATGTATGTGAGTGTATGTGTAAAAGAGCACAGAATTTCCTTAAACAGAATTCGTCTTATGTCTTAGTTGAGCGGGGTAGGTGAGGGCACAAAGAGTACCTGTAAATGAAAGATTATGTAGCGTCTGTGGAATCATTGAAGAGGAATACCATTTTTAATTGAATGCAGTAAATTCAAAGAATGTAGGCAAAGATGTTTGCCTAAGAAGCTTGCAGAGAAACCAAGTATGTTTAAATTTATCAACTTTTTAAAAATTAAGACTGAACAAGAAGTTAAAAAGCTATTTGCTTTAATGGCGCGAGTCTTGAGAGAGTATACGAAGAATGTCATGTGAATGAGAGTTTTCCGGCTGCGTAGCGCGAGCGTGAATGTATCTAATTGTGGTGAATATACTTGATAATTGTACTTGATAACTGTACTTCAAGATTGAATTTTGTTCTATATTGATGAATTAGCCTCTAGCCTAATAGAACTGTTGAATTGCATTGATTTGCTCTTGTCTCTCTGCGTAAAACCTACCCTTCTCTTCATCTTCTCTTTGATTTATAAAACACAAACTAAAACATCTATAGATCTAGATCAGCTCTATAAAAATTTTAAGTTTTAGATCTTCCTTAATATAGTTATTGTTTGAGACTAATATCTAGATCTAGATCGTGATGTTATATCTGGAGAATTTCGTGTTTAAAACAAAAAGTCCTAGAATCTATTTATTGTTTTTAAACAATAAGTATTGCAGAAAGCTAGAACTAGATATCTAGTGTAATTCTCTTTTTTTTTTTTTTTGAAGAAAAGAAAAACTTGAAATTTGGAAAGGTTACTGCAGTGGTATTACGCAAACATGACCTATTTGACAACATCAAGTATTATATTACTGTCCAGAAAAAATTCCGCGTGTGTTTTGTTTTCATTTGTAATCTATTTATAAAGCTATTTACGTCAATGCTTGGAAAATTTCATTAGACGAAAGTTTCTTTTACCTTATTGGACGCCATTTTTAGTTCCAGTGAACGAGCTGCGTTGAAATGACGTAAAACATACAAAGGCAAATGGTGCGTTTGAAGAATAAAAGGATCTGTCATTTTTTTGCTCTTGCGTGTGCAAATAGCAGGTTTTCTTATCTTCAGAATAATTATTGATAGTAAATTCCAGCAAAAAAAAATACAAAAAAAAAAAAAACAACAGTAGGCCTACGCACTTTTTTTTTTCAATTTTCGTATCTTTAGTCTTTACCTTTAGTGCAATCATGGTAGCCTTCTGTAACTGTATGCATTTGCGTTTTGGTGATGCAAAAAGAGAAATCTATCTTAGAGTTAAAATACAAACAAAATTCAAGAATATTAACCGTTGAGGGCCCTAGGCCCATCGATGATCAAGAACTTTTCAATCCCGACCACCCTGCGAGGATTAGAGCACTGGATGTAGTAGGAAGTTGGTGCTGTATTTGCAGTCCCTGAGTTGTGTTGTCATATCATTAATGTTGGTTAGAGCGTAGGCCTAATATCCAGGCTGTACAAATTGAAGAGTTTTCATTCTAATTAAATTTTTTTTAAAACTTCTAAACTAGTGGGACTATGTGACTGATTTGAAGAAATTTTTCGAAATTTGTATTTCTAACAATGAATTAATTATAGATATACTAGGTCGTCACTACAGACTTTAAGCAGCAACACGTGAGTATGACGCGAACGTCTGTGGCGTCTATTTTTAGAAACTGGTTTCATTATTTTCATAGTTTCCTCAATCTGCTTTCCCGATTTTCACGTACGCGTAGTGCGACACGGTGCGTGTGCTAAAGGTCTCTAATGTATTACAATAACGACGGCAAGGAATAAGTTTACGAACACTTATTGTTTTTTTTTTAAATCTCGCAAGTGTTTGTCATTACAGAATCATTATCTTCAATCAGTAAGGGAATTGAAAGTCAAGTGATTGAAAAAAAATTGTCACGATGTTTTTGTTTTAACTTGAAAGTTAAGGTACCAGGTTAGTTCTGCTCTACCATACATCGCAGTTCTTTCTTTTCTAACCCTCATCTTATATTTCATTTTTAAAAATGAGAATGGTTAGGATATTATCGCGATGAAGCTACTTCCGTGTTTAAACTTGAAAGTGCGTATGGCCCCCGAAGCGCAGGTTTCTAATGGTGATTAGAGCTACGGTCCGACACCCACTTACAGATGTCTTAATTCAGAGACGCTCGAGATACCCAGGCTATCGAGACCAAATATAAACAACAACAGCTGGTGTACCAATGTTATTTTTTTATCTATCCCTTGCAACTGTTAGAATGAGTTAGATCAAAAGCAATCTTAACAATTTTTACGAGTAAAGGGCCGGCTATTTATTAACAAATGTAGCTTGTGTTCTAATCAGTCTAAAACTTAGAAGAGATAGATCGAAATAACACTGGCACACAAGCTTGTTTAATATATTTGAGCTGGGTGGTGTGGGTACTGCAAACGTCTCGTTTAGTCATATGAGTCGTGAATCACTGTTCTATTTTCTAACATTGATTTTGCAGTAAATTTCCTTTGGTAAATATATATGGATAGTTAGGAGGAAATAACGATGTAGCTACTTCCGTGTTTAATCCAGAGTTGCGAATGTTTTTACTGCTATCTTGATGATTAGCAAGCCAACTTTGAAAAAATCAGCGTCGACGTGTACACTTTGCAAATGGCCTTACAATGTCATGTATATGTCATGAAATCACGTCCGCATTTAAACATCATTAGATTGTGTTAAGGTACAGCCAAAGTTTCTCACACAGATATGGTGATCAGTACTAGTACACCGACTTTGACAAGTCAACTTCTATCAGGGCACACACTTGTTTTACAGATGCCATTAGATAATTGAGTAAAATTAAAGCAAAGAGCGCTTTTTATAGGCATCTGATCCCTTGAAAATAATGCTCTAACCGCTTTGCGTAGGTTTTATAACTATCCATTACCAACCAAATTTTCTTTTGGACTAACAAAGGAGAAGCAATTCAAGCGCATCGTTCTAGCGTAATGTCAAGATCTTTTACTGGTTATAGCCGGGTACTCATTTAACGCCTGGGTGCGGCAAGAAAATGTGTATATAGAGCCCCTTACCAAGGACTGACCTGCCAAGAAAGCAATAAGCTGAAAAAACTGTACACTTTAGCCTTGGCAACAATGGTACCGAACGACATTTGGGTTTTGTCTCTATTATCGCGGGTCTGATGGGCGGGGCTTTCTACAGATGGGCGGGGCTTAATACATATCTCGATCTTCAAGGCTTCTTAATGAAAAAAAAACCAGAACAAATTTAAGTATGCTGCTTAGCCATTCTTATCGTTTTAAGTTTATAGAAGATCGCATGTTGGAATAACAGTTTTCACTGGAATTAATCATAACTGGCTGTTAGTGCGCTGGGTATTTCTTAAAGAGTTTAGGGCAAAGTCGGGGCATTATAGTATCTTAACGCTTGGTGCATTGGGTTACTTTAATATACAACTTAATGCAGAATTTTACAGGTGTTAAACGGTGTCGCCTAAAGTCTTAGTAGGTATCTTAATTTGGGCCGAATCTTTAATTGCTGTTTCTTTTAGAATGAAATGTTTTGTCCCAAAAGGTATTTAAAGTTTCTGAAACAAAAATCTTGTGTTTTCAAATTGTTTATGGCTCTTTTATTTAATTTAATATCCTTTTCTAAACATACCTTTTGCTTAAGGTATGAACATATTTTATCGCTTTGTTTCTAAGTTTAAACTTCAGTTTTGAAAGAGTTTATTTGAAACTCACACTGAGCATTCAGCTTAAAGAGGTTTCAGGGCGGAAATACGAATGATACTAGTACAGTGCATAAATGATTGAAACATTTTAGAGGTATGAAATTAGCAGGGAAGAGAAATAGGCTTTAAGTGGAAATCCCCGAAATGACTGCTTTTAGTATGATTCAAACCTTAGACTCATAGTAGCGTTGGGACGTACCGCCTTGCCACTGAGAGAAACATAGCTTACACCATGCCGCCACTTCGCTCCTTACAATATAAAAAATACCTTTTGGTGTAATACCCCATTAAAAAATCATAAAAAATACTAATGATTTATCAACATAACTATTGAGATTATAATAATTATAAAAAAAACGCAGATCAACAGCACTCGATGAAAACTTTTTAATATTTGAAAACGTACAACATTAAAGTTAATTGTGTGTATATATATAGAAGTATATAAGTCCTTTAATAAGACTTGAGTCCTGAAAATGTACTTTAAAATCTGCAGTGCACGAAGCAGATCGCTTTCCACATTCAAATTCCCCACTGTCCAATCGTCAGGGTACTGTGGTATCAGCCAGCCGCTTAAGAGACTTTTCTTCCCTTGGTCGGACCACAGACACGGGGTGACACAGTTCCTTCTCAGCCTAATTTACCGACCTACAAAAGTACGCAGAAAGGAAAAAAAAAAGAATAAAATAAATTAATTATTCTCTAAAAATAAAAATATCAAGATTTCGTTGCAAATCAGTGCACTCCCATGTACGATCACAGGTAAAAATGTCAATCAATTTTTTAAAGAAGTCTTTCAGTTTTAGAGTACTGTGGTGTTTTTCTCTGTAGTATATGGTAGAACATTCTTTTTTGCAAGATACATTGTTGTTTAGGATACTTATTAAAAACTTTTTTTTCTCTCAAGGTTTTATTACTAATGCCAATGTTAGAGATGGTTTGAAACGACACCTTAAATTTTTTAGGAGCACGTGTGGTCTTTTTGTCTTTTTCCCCTCTAAACATCATACTTAAAAGTACGACCATACTCAATGGTAAGTTCTATTACAGATAAAGCTTAATTTTCCACAACACGCATGCCTATGCTTTTTAAAGGTGAATACTTTCTCGGTTGATATGGATATGGAAAAGGCTGATCGAATGTACCTGCCAGTAACAATTTTACGGAAACTCTTGTAAAAACCGTTCTATTAAATGTTTTCGAGACTGTTTTCTTCATTTTCTTATGTTTTCTTGTGCTAACTCTTATTATTATTTATATAATTATTATCAGTTTCATTGTTAATATTATTATTATTGTTCTTATTATTATTTTTGTTATTGTTATTGTTATTATTTTTCATTATCTTTATTATTATATACCTATTCAAATATTGTTTAAAAAATTAAAAAAATTGCAATCCTGATTTAGCCCTACAACATTTGTCTCAATAGTAAATTTAAGTATGGAGATGATAAATTGAAGATAAGCAATGCTGTCTCGCTTAAAAAGTGGTGGTTTTCTCAGTCTTTGATACCGCTACAAGTTTTGTCAAAAAACACAAGCTTTTGCCATTAAAAGGTATAGAGTGCTTAATTAACAGTTTGAAAGAATATACTTGGGCTGAGTCAAATATGCAAGGTTAAACTTGCGGTGCTAAACCAAAGCTCATGCCTTATGCCTGACCTAGGTAAAGAACTCGGCCTGGAACCGGAAGGATCGGATGAGCTTGGTAGTAAGGCACGCCGACTACCCTTGCTCCGCCTGGCGGGATAATTCCGCTATTTGCTCGATCAAAGATGTGAGCTGGAATACGATTGGTGTGTCTGCACATTCCGTCAAGTTGGCGATGCACCTGCAACAAAAAAAATTGAATAACATTTACGTGATAATGATGATGATAATGCCGATGATAATGATGATGATGATGATAATGATAATGATGGTGATGATGATGATGATGACGATATTAGCAACTTGAGGATTTTAGAGGTTCATTCACCGAGTCGAGAATCGAGAACAACCCAAATAAGGTTGTTGTATGGACCCTTAAAGTTCGTTCAAAGTAGTTCCAAATGAATAAATTATGAATTTCATACCCATGCTGGGATGAGGAAAATTTATCTTATCTTATGTTATCTTCTGATTAGGCAATAGGGAGTATTTAAGTTTTGTTCAAGGCTTGAGATTTTCTGCGAAGCAACCTACCCAGAAAAGAGTTTTCTTTAGAGGTATACTTTTTCTTATTTACAATCAAGAGAGGTTCGTCAAGCAAGCGCAGATTTTAAGGTATACATTTTTTTTTAAATGAGACAGCGACAGCAGTAAGTGTAGAAATATTTATAGCTAGCTGTGGTTTTGGAAGTAGTATCTGCCAGATCGTATTAGCCAATAAAGGTTTTTAAACCTTGATAATCAAAACTGAAACAAGGCAAACAATTTGGAACACTGGAATTCATGTTGCAAAATTCAGAAATACTCTAAGCGGCATGAAGCGCAAGGTCTAAAAATGGCGCCCCAGGAAGTTTCTCAATAATTCATAACGATTTGGTGATAGTTCCGTTTCTTTAAAGAAAACCGGACAATTATTTTCTAAATTGAATACTTCGTACATTCAGTTATCTTCACTCGACATCCTGGTTTTCGTTTTTTTATTTTATTGATGAGACATTAATTTGGAGCCACAAACTACCTGTAAATGTTAATTATGTCACGTTAATTAGTTTAAAGGAAAACATGTTGAATAAATTGCGAACGCCAACATTTTATGCAACCGTACGATGTGCTTTTCGGCTTGCGATTTCAGACTCACCTTCTCCTCATGGGACACGTATTCTCTCCCTTGGCATACTGCTGAAAAATCCCCAGTGGTATTTTTGCGACATCGACGCTCTGGCTGGTATTAAAATAGTATTTTAAAATAAAAGTTAGGAAGCAATGCAGTTCTACTTTGTAGAAAACAATAAAAAAAAACCAAGGGAAGACCAATAACAACACTTCCAGTTACTTTAAATAACGAACTCAAACACGTTTACATCACAGAAAGACCTGGATTTAATTCGAGACATTGCAGAGAACCGAGGCGAATGGAGGACCTTCATCGCGGAGAAAAGAAGAGGAACAGCCGAAGCTGGGAGGTCAGACTACTCTACAAGCGAGCGGCTATAGTGAGCGCGAGAGAGAGTTACATTGAGTATTAGTCTAGATCTAGACTTTGCCGACTTAATTTTCTTAGTGGCAAACGAGGCAGAGGAGATGAGAGTGGACACGTCTAATTGTCTCACGACCGGCTGAGTTTAAATGAGTCGGATGTCGCGATGTTCACACTACAATACCTTGATATTTTAAAGTATTAAATAATATACTGTTTTCTGAGATTTAAAATTTAAACATCGCATGAACTATCAAAGTATTGTAAAAAAACATTAAGTTTTCTCTCGATTTAGAAAAAAGAGAAAAGGAGGAATAGATTTAGTTTTAAAAAAAAGCTTTCTCTCAACTTAGAATTCTCTACATCAGACTCATTTTGGAATAATCGTGAGACATATTGTTGATTAGACTTCAAGAGAGATCTATTGAAAAACGTTAAGTTAATGGTTGAAATCAAAGTTAAGAACGGTGACAAAACTAAACGTTTTCATTATATCCTTTTTTTTTTAAATTTCAAACTTGATCGGTTACGGCGTTAAAGTAAAAGATGGTCTACACTCATTTCGAGATAAAAGTATGGAACCAGGCTTGACTTCAGCCTTAAGTGGCTTGAAGCCATACAAACAGCCTAAAATTTAGTAATTATGAATTTGTTTGTCCATGCAGACGGTTTGTGTGGAATTAAAAAAAAAAACAACAACAACAAAAAAAAAAACACAAAGAAAACCAATGAACTATACTAATTTTTTTCCATTTCAATTATGGTCTTAGAAGTAGAAATGAGACAGGCTCCATGTGCTGAAGGTTTAACATTGCGGCGTGACGAAGAACCTGTACTCATAATCACCATTTTTGCCTTGTTTTCTTGTCTTAAATTAATGTGACGCGATGGGTTCTTTTTGGGGTTTTAATTTTATGGGGTTAATAATATTGTTTTGATAGAGTCTTTATTATGCTAGGGGATTTTATTGATGTCAGTCTATGGGACTGTTTCAGGACTAATCTCACATGCGCGGAAAATTCAAAAGGTGGGATCACCAGCGAACTCTTCTTTGGGCGAGGTAGTTTATTCGAATAACTCTAGTGCTGAATCTAAGCCTAAAAAACTCACCATTGCTCAAGGGGAACTACTCTTGGACAATTTTTATAAGGTTCATGGAACAGTCCTATATTCTAACCCTCCGCTCAAGTTAGGCGCGGGGGAAGAGCTCTTCTCACTCATAATCGGGGGGCGGGTGGATCGACCTTTGCCCTCGAGGGGTCAAAAGAATATGCAACGTATTTTTGTTTGTTACTTCTTGGTAGTATTATTTTCATTTATCCTAATTAGTCAGAGCGCGAGAGGGGGGGGGGGGAGAAAAGAGGCCAATTTCTTGTAAAGTAAGTTGTATTGAATGTTGAAGAGAAGTTGAGAAAAGCATCTTTTACATAAAAGAAAACGTCTTTTGTCTTTTAAAACATTAACCTGATTTCTATAATCAGGCAGACTATTTCGTGTCTGACATCACCCTTACCTGTTGTCTTTTTTGATACTCAACAAGGAGAAATACACTTATTCTGGGCAGAATGAACAAGGAGCATTACGTGGGTTTACTGCTGCATGTGTAAAAAAAAGCGTTGCAGGTGGGTGTGAGAGTTAATTACCAAAGACAAATAGATGTGCTCCGGGCAGAACGTAAAAAAAGTATACACGGTTTTAGTAACTGTAAAAAGCGCCGCCCAATTTAAGGGTCTTTTACCAAAGGGAAATATAGATGTCTTGCAACCAGTCCAAATGAGTCTTAAGTCGAGACTGGAAGGTAGTGAGATATTGGTATCACAGAAAAGCTTATTTTCTGTTCTTCCAAATACAACAAACAGAAAATCTCTATCATACTTCTGTATGAATTTATAGCCGTTTGAAGTCGGCAGGGTTAGGACTTATGAAATTTCAGAAAGGAGAGAAAACAGCATTAAAAATTAGGCGAATAAAAAGGTATTGAGGCCTTAGCAACCATACCAATTAAAATTAAACACCTAAAAATGAAATTTGAACATCAAGTAGGTTTGAAAACTGTTTAGAAATGGTTTTAGTGTACCTATCTAAAAAAATTTGACTTCTAAACACCCTCTAAATTTTAAAAGCCTATATCTCTAAACCAAGCCTTTCGACTTACGACTCGTTTGGACCTAATGCGAGACATGTAATTATGCTACGGACAGAACGTGCAAGGAGTATACATGATTATAATTGCTGTAAAAAAAAAAGCGTCGCACAATTTAAGGTTTACTTACCAAAGAGAAATACATGTGCTCCGGGCAGAACGTACAGGGAGCATACATGTAGTTACTGCTGCATGTGTAAAAAGCGTTGCAGATTTGAGGGTGGGCCACCTGGTAGCCAGTGATAGGATCTCCACCATTAGGGGCAGCGGAACAGATATCATAGTTTACTTCCTGGCTAGGACTTGACGTAACGCCCCCTATGTTAATAATAAAATACATGCGCAAAGTAGAAAAAGGCTTAAATCTAGCAAAGATGGTTTTGAAAACCAAAAGGTAGTTAAGACGAAATGATTTCATACCACGATCAAGATTTCAAAGAAATTTACAGAGAAATAAGAAAGATATCGCCCAAAAAAGAAAAACCGCGAATTTAGAAGGGACTATAAATATAATCTCATTCCCAAAAAGCCCTCATACACCATGGCAAGGTTATTATGATTGCCAGAATGCCATTCGGTTAAAAATCACTTTAAAAGTTTCCATAAAAGTTAAAAGTTAATAGTCCCCTCTAAAGATAGACACCAGACACATGGAAATGAGCACACATAAATGATGCTTTCTTTCAGCATAGATTGTGAAGTAGATCAAAGTCACTAATGCCGAACCACGGGTCGAAAACATATATTAAATATATAAGCTTTCCCCTATATTTCTTGCCTTGATTCCATTTGACGCCAAGAGATGGTGAAATTACACCAGCATGATTGGTTTTACCACTGCTTGCATGATTCTCATTCTGCCTGATAACGAATGAATTTTCAACCAAAATAATGATGACCTGATATATTTCTTTACTATGATAGTAACAAAAACTGTATGACCAAAAATGGATTAATTCTAGTTGTATCTGCATAATGATTTTTAAATGTATTTTTAGATGCACTGGTGCATTTTAAAGCGTTCCCCATTTTTTAAAACTTTTCCACCAATATACACTATTACACTACCTAAGTGGGGTAGCCTGGCATAGAAAATTCCTATGCCAGGCTACTCCACTTAGATAGTGTATGCAGTAGCAACAGAAGCAGCAGCAATAGTAGTAGTAGTAGTAGTAGTAGTAGTAGTAGTAATAGTAGTTGTGCATATTAAGATACATAAACAAAAAATATTATGCAGATACAACTAGAAGTACTCCTTTTTAAGGTCAGTCCTTTTTTGTTACTATCATAGTGAAGAGAAAAATCAGGTCATCATGATTTTGGTTGAAAATTCATTTGTTCTCAGGCAGAATGAGAATTATGCAAGCACTGGTAAAAATAATCATGCTGGTGTAATTTCACCATCTCTTGGCGTCAAATGAAACCAAGGCAATAAATATAGGGGAAAGTTTGATTGTAGAATTAGGACTGAAATAATCGAAGATAAGCAGGGTTCATCGACCTACATTTTCTTAAGTATAGAAATGTTCGCTTAAATTTTTTTTTATTTTCATCGTGAAAACGTGATCAAGATTTGCATTTTTATTTTTTCTCACAGCAAAGAGCAGTGACAACAACAGATGTTTTGGAAAATATGGATAAAAAGGAAATAAAACCTATAAGGATAGTATTTCGAAGGATTATAAAACAAGACATCAAAGAATAAAATTTGTTGATAATTCTAGGAGTGTATGTATGGGGGTTGAGAAGAAGAGGGGGTATCTGGAACAGGCAATGATTATCCAAGTTCGAAATTAAAATGCGCTGAAAAAAAGATCTGCTCTATCTAATAACATTGAATTGAAACTTATCTGTCAATTTTACGTAAATATATTTGAACAAATTTTCTTTATCTGTTTTAAAACTTTAGCAGCATGCAATAAGCTTTAACACTACACTTCGAGTTAAGTAAGCTGACATTGACTGTCATGAAAAAGAGGCCACAGGCTAAATTGAGCAAAAGTCAGATTTTTAAAATATAATTATTGAGTAATTTACAATAAATATTTCTAAAATTTCTATCTATGCCCTTGAAGAGGTAGAAAATATTGTCACGCTAGCTTATCTCTATTTGAGTTGTTTCATTTTGAAGACCACAAAATGTTTACAACAAGGCAAATTATTAGAGTTAAATGGCTCTAATTCAACACTAGATCTAGCCTTGGAGAATTATGAAGAATTCTCAATGGTTGCCATTTAAAAAAAAATAAAATGTAAGGCGGCATGGCTCACTGGTTTGCGCGTCGGACTTTTGATCCGGCGATTGTGGGTTCCATTCACAACCACGAATATTCTTGAAGAACTGCGGTCCCTGGAGACTTTGCCAAGACGGTGAGAAAAAATCGGAGTCGACTAATTTAACAGCTGCATTCTAAAAATCCTTCTTTCACTAAATGAAGGTATCGATAACGATATATTCCTATCTACCTGGCAAATTCTCCAGGGACCGCGGTTTTTCAACAATACCCTACCACGACTTATGCTGTTTTTGCCTTAGGAAAGCAATTTATAAACACTTTCCTAATTACACCCACCGCTAAAATGGGTACCTGGCTAAAGGCAAGGCTTGAAATGTGTGGAGTATTTGCAACTGAGCGCCTATCAGGCTGCCGTATTGTAATGCTTTGAATTATCAATTGAATTTGTTTTGGTATGCATTGATCTGCTTAGCGAAATAATCATGTAAAGTTCTGAGACTGTCGTCGGCGTTGGATGACTATAACGCTATCATATTTTTCTCGCTAACAGTTATAAATATCGCTTACTTTGTGGTGGGCGACAAGATGGCACATTGGCAGGGAAGTCGCAATATCCCCTGGCCGCATTGAACACCAGATTGGGCTGGCAGTGCTGCACAGACGGGGTCCCTTCATCGCACTGGATGAATCTGGAGCAGTCTCCTCGAAGCTCGAACTGTCCGAACCGCTGGGGGCATGATACTGTCGGGTCGG
>BMAT01001019.1:90201-102049 GCA_019649035.1 Elysia marginata | reverse complement strand
AAAAAAAAAAAAAAAAAAATCAAAGCTATAAACGAAAAAAGAATGGTTGGTTGGTTGTTTGAATTTTAATGTCCCAGTCAACTTCGAGGCTATATCAGAGACGGTGCGTGGGACAATTGAAAGCATGCTGCCACACTGTGATGTAAGGAGCGCTTGCGTACACCACATCCAGTCAACAGACTTAACACTTAATCCATAATGCCAGACACTAGGTGGATCAGCTGCTAATACCAATTTTAAAGTCCTTGGTTTGACTCGGCCGGGGATCGAACCACGCACCTCCCAATCTCTGAGCGAGTGTCTTACCGCTAGGCCACAGAGCCGGTGATAAGAATGGAGATAAACCTTATTTTTTACAGACAGGCCACTTAATCCGTGAGTGCAACCTAAACAGAGGTTGGTTTGTACGACTGTCAATGCACTATGCTTACATGGTATTAATAGAATGTGGAAGACTCAAAGACAATCTAAGCTAAAATGAATAATGGAGATGGATTGGATTTTCTAAGACAAATTCATATACGTAGAGACAGAGAACAACAACTGAAAGGTAAAACCTATCAGAGGCAGATTGTTAGGTTGAGACAAGTTAGCTTTCGGAAAACTTTCAACACAAAAAGATGTTTGAAAATTGGTTCTATGATGATAAAATGGTATTTTTATAAATTACGGTTGCTTTAATTTTGGTTATAATTTATTGTGTCACGTTGTCGAAGAAAGCATCATATTTTCCTCCTGAACTTTTTTTCACGATACTTGAATCTAAGTCTAAATACACAATACTTCCTATCTTTTTATTGCAAGTGATTCACCAACCGCTTTCTATTTTTCATACCTTAGCCTGCATTTGATAAACGGACTGTTGCCTCAAATTCGTAAACATTGAAGTCACTGATTATTAATTTATAACTACACTTGCAACTCTTTGTCCGTCACCTTTTCAAGGTAAAATGTAACATACTTGTAATGTATTTCAGCCACTGAGATGTAAGCTTAAATATTTCCATCACATGACATCTAAACGCAACCTTGACAGTATCGCAGGTGAAGGTCAGGATATGTTTCACAAAACTATAAACCTGATTATCTGGGACGCATTTTACACACCTGTAAATAAAATGCCCACTTTCGCTTATTGATTTCTGTAGAATCTAGTTTAGGTCTAGATCTAAAATATAGATCAAGTGTTTAAAACCCAGAAACTAATTTAGATATTAGATTTAGAGTTAAGTCTAGACGTCATCTTTATTCAGAGTCTGGATTAGGCCTAGATCTAACCTATGATTTGAGCGCAATTGTTCTTCCATTTTAGGTTCTACGTGTCATGTTGTCTTCCGTTTTAGCCTTGGAGCTCTATCCTCCGCGTGTGAAGCTTTCTTCCAATTTCGATAGCCAATGATAAGTTTAACGTCGCCTAAGCTTCTCTAGGATGCTTTTTCGGTAAATTATGTAAACTATCATTAGTGGTACAGGCTGGCAATTTCGGAAGGTGAAGGTCATTTTCAGGGTGATAGCGGGCTCCAAGAAATCATAAGATTAATTAGGTTCTATTTTGTTCCAGAAAGATAAAAGGAAACATCGGTTAGGTTTTTTTCTCTTCAAAATAATACGAGCAGATCGTTGCAACAATGTCTTTTATCAGTTAGATGGCAGTTTTGTCCAAAAATTAGACACTATAAAGATAACTATCTGGCTTGTTCTCTGATATGTTGTAAGGTACATTGAGTCCCTAACCATAACTCAAATAATGTGGGTTTCTTATCAGAAATTCCCCGTGCGTAAGTGTAGAAAGGATAAATTTTATCCTATCAAAATATGTAAATTTGACCATATTTAAGTTTATTTTCAGGTAGGCCCTACTTTTATATTATTATTGTCCTACTTTACCTCAAGGTGTCCTGCAGTACTGGTAGTACTTATCGTAGGTCTGGTCCAACCCAAAAGGCCTTTTATTTCCACACAGCGATATACACAATATTGGCGATCTTTCTAATTCACAAGATGTCCTTCCTTACCAGTTGTCGTCCTATGAGCACTTATAAAGGTAACGCCATTTTGCTCATCGAAACTGATGACACCCAGATGCAGGTACATGACTTCTTTGGTATGCTAAACGCATTATCTTTGTTTTCCGAACAACATTCTCTCCTCTTATATACCTTTTCTCTTCTTCTTTCTTTCTCCTTCTCCTTCCCCCTTTCTCTCTCTCTTTCCGTCTTTCTTGCTATCTGTCTATCTGTCTGTTTCTCACCCTATGTATCTATATGACCAAGTCCTTCTCCTAAACTGAGCCATAAAGAACAGAAACTGCCACTGCAAGCAGAAAACTAAACAACGCCCGCCAAAAATCTTTTCTCAAATATTCCCCTAGTGAAGGAATGCCACAGAAACCTTAGTGACAGATTCTTCTCAATCCACAAAAGCCAAAATTATGTAAACTATCATTAGCGGTGGCTAGCTGGAAGGCATTCTTATCGGCTGTCTGAATTGTCACAGAGTGCAGACTTTGGGCTTTCATTGCAGCGATGTGTTGACGGAGATGGCTGTACAAAGCGATACTCTTTTCTGCTTTTAAAAGCTAAAAAACCACATCTACATACACCTTAATTCTGCTATGAGATGTATTTAAAGTTTCTAAATATATACATGTATTTCGTCATCTTGGGAAAAAACACATGAGGAAAAAACACGCACTTTAACGAAAATCCAAGGATGACTAAGAAGTGATTTGGTTTCAAAAGGGCATTTTTTCTCGTTGTACTTAAAAACTAAAATAAGTTACCTAAGTGAAGGCTAATATTATTGCAAAGACAAGAATTTTTTATGTCAGATTTAAAAATTCAGTGATGGCACGTTGTTTTAAGCCCAGGTGCCCACTTTGACAATACTATATTTCAATGTGTCGTCTTTGCCTGGTGGTAGACTGTCAACTAACAGACCGAGAAGGTCAAGGGTTCGAGCCCTGGTGTGACAAGTCAGCGATTAGTGCTTGACAAGGGATTTTTAACACATAATTTTTCTTGCCTCTTTCATACGTCAAATGGGTAACCGATTAGAAGCAGCGAAATATCTTGTCAGTATAATGCTAAGCTGGTGCTTTTTAACTACTGCGTCCCTGTGAGATCAGAAGGTAATTTGGTTGGTAATGGCATATCGGGAACCCAGTAACGCGTTTAAATAGCATTTTATTGAGTTAGGCGCCCTAGGCTACTATACTCAAAAGGCCTGTCAGTCAAAACGTAAACAAACTGTTGCATGAAAATTCCATTGATCTGTCTCTCTTTGACTTGTTAGTACAGTTAGGGCAAGTGAGGATCCAACTAATGTTTTGCTGTTATGGGCCGGCCCCAAGGCCACCGTACTCAAAAGGCCTGTCAGTCAAAATGTAAACAAATTTGTGCATGAGAGTTCTAATGATCTATCTCCATTCAGTTCTTAGTATAGTTAGGGCACATAAGAACTCAACTAGTGCTTTTCTGTTATGGGCCGGTGAAAACAAAGTTACATACAAAATATAGGGAATAATATTATGATATCTACTCATGTTGGAGTATTCGGCCTGTTCAGTATGATGGCCTAGGCCGGCCCAAAACAAAGTTAAATATAAAATATAGGGAATGTGACATCTGCTCATGTTGGAGTATTCGGTCGGTCCAACGGCAGGCTACAGTGAGGCGTAGTTTAAGAAAAACGCTATAACTTTACTTGTTTATTGATCAAAGCCAAGGCTATTATGATTTAGTCACAACAAAACCGTCACCATCTGTTGGGCCTGGGACCGCCGGAGTAAAGACCAAGTCACCAAGATGTGAGAACATTTCACAGATCCGATCCTATTTCACATTGGATCTTGAGTCGAAAAATACCTTTTATTTTTAAATTATACTGTATTCTGGATGTTTTAAATTATCAAATGAGTTAGATCAGTGCAACACCCATACGCGGTTTGTTTGTTTGTTTGTTCGATTGTTTGTTTAATAAGGCGACAGGGCCTTTTTACTTTAGTGGTCTCAGCCTGGTTTCAAGCTAGCTGAGCGAATCCACATATCAATCTGTAAGTGTAAAGTAGATCAGGACAAAAAAAAACAAAAACAAAAACAAAAAAAAAACAAAAGAAAAACGCCAAGCAAGTCAAGTCTTGGAAATCTTCTAAATAGGTCATAATAAATAACCTTGCGCCCGTCCATGACTCCAACCTGTCTCATGCCTCTCATCCATCAAGCACATGGAACGTGGTTGCAGTTCGCAGACTGATTTGTATTGCCAAACTAAAAGTATCCGTGTACTTTTTATGTAAATTTTCTTATAGTACAGTAGGCCTACTAGCAATTGTAACAGTACTGTACTTTTGATTGTAATCAGGTCAAGCCGAGAAATCTCTTTTTGGCGGTCTAATTTTTTAAATTTAACTGATAAAATCAAACCAAGGAATCTATTGCAGTTTCTAAATTCTATTAGGTTAAAGGTTGTAGTTCAGTTCGTTTTGTATTTAGAAAAATGAACATACCAGACTAAGTTCTTCAACCTATTTACACCGGGTCTGAAGTTTTCTTTAGATTACTCTCTCAAACCGGGACTGAATAAAACTTGAGATTGGAACTTTTCCATCTTGTAACGCAATTTTGCATTCACATAAGCTAGAGTCTAGTTAATTTAGATCCTATAACATTTCTGATCTTAAAACAAAGTAATGGTAACTTTCAGCTATAAAAATTTTTAAAGGAATCTTCATTTTTCCACTACTACCTCATCTTTCTTAAAGCATAAATTCCCAAAAAAGACTATATAAAGTCTTTGCTACAACTACAAGGCCTAAAACCCGCTGGGCGTGTTCGGAGTGCTCTGTCGTATATTTTTGAAATAGTTTTATATGTCTGTAGTGAAATCTGTTTAATATAATGGAGCATGTGAAGAAAATACGAAAAAAAAACTATTTAGGACAAAAAACCAAAGATTAAAGTTTTTGTCTTAGGCCAACAGCGCCCAAAGACAGTCATCGAGTGCCTCAAATTCAGACTCTTGCGTGGTATAAACAAAAACATCGCATGAAGCAAAGCGGCATTGCAGCCGAATTGTGCATTTTCAGGGTAAAAACTACCTCATATTATGTGACCTAGCGGTGGAACACTCTCTCAGAGATCGGGAGGTGCGTGGTTCGATCCCCGGCCTAGTCAAACCAAGGTTTGGTTTAGTTTGGTTGTTTGAATTTTGACGCCTCTTTTCAACTCTAAGGTTATATGAGAGACGGCGCCTGAGACAATTGAAAGCGTGCTGCCACATTGTGATGTAAGGAACTCTTGCACACACAACACCAATCAAATTATCCTGACACCGGGCCGACCAGACGTCAAACCAAGGAGTTTAAAATTGGTATTAGCTTCTGACTGGTCGGCCCGATGCCAGGATAATGTGACTGGGTGTGATGTACGCAAGCGATCTTTACATCACAGTGTGTCAGCACGCTTTCAATTGTCCCCAGTTGAAAAGAAACATGAAAATTCAAACAACCAACCACCTATCTCATATTATAAATTTATATAATCATCAATACAGTGTCAATGCTATGAGAGACAGTGTCCCCACAGGCCTGCACAAAAGCTGAAATTTCAGAAAAAAAAAGATTCAAAGTGCACCGAATTATTCGACCAATATGAAAAATATTTACCTTTCTTGATGGGAACCATAGGAGATATAACATTTGCATATCGCAGTAACCTTAAAACTAAGCAATGAATAATTCTTAGTGTGTTATGAGATATGAAAATCACCCGAGTTCCAATAACTTGGATGTATGCAACCAGAATTTTTTTTTAGAGAAATGCTTCCAGCATTCATTTACAAACTACAGAGAAAAAAAAGGCATTTGATCATCATTTGAATCTCATTTTATTTTATTATTTTTAGACAACAGAAGAAGACTTTATTTACACTAGAATAGTAAACTGAGACTTCTCAGACGGACACAAAACACCCCCCCTGGAATGGATGATTGTGCTGGCTTAATGAACGATAATGCGCACATCGCACTCAACTCTCCAAACTCAAAGCGCTCTAGCAAACTTTTGAATCGAAGACTTTTTCTTTCTTGTTTTCTTCTTTTTTTGCCTTCAAGGGTTACCACTTTGAAGGCAACGCTGATGTGGATCTCTTGAAAGTCTAACTTTGATTGTGTCCTGAACGACATTGCGGAGACTTTGGATTACAACTTCGATTAAATTTGGGGATGGGTTCTTTGTTTTTGTAATAATAAAAAGTTGTTATGCAAATATATAATTATAAAAGTCTTTAAACAAGACTAACATCCGTTTTCAACATATCTTCATACTTCATAGCTCTCTTTGAAAATAAAAATTAAAATCATTCCCCTTTCATACATACACAGTCTACGTAATTTTCTATTCCTTTTTACAAGAGCAGACAGTGGATCACATCATTAAAACTTTTGAATTTTTTTTCCACAAAATAACAACAGTTAAATACAAAAAAAACAGCTTGGATAACATTTTCCGTTATAAAAGTAGGCCGGCCCAGTCTTGCCTCTTTAACCCATCTATCTGTTATTATCACCCTAATATATTTTTGTTCTCAAACTTTTATCATCATCGAGCTTCAGATAATATTTTGCTTTGTGTATACTTTGAAAGATAATTGCTATGGAAATCTCCTATATCAAACGTTAGTTGGATACACGCAGAAAAAAATGTGTATGCTTTATCTTTGATCAAAGGTCAAGAAGAGCTCAAAAATGCAGATATTGCACCTGGCGTAGTAGGTTTTTTCACTCGCTCATCTCACGCATGATACAAAGGTTGTAAGTCGCTCGATAGCGAGATCCTTAACTTCAAATTTAGAGTGAACAAAAAATAAATGTTTTGTTTTTCCATGCTGCCACTTTTGACCTGTTTTCAATTGGTGCGATTTAATGCAGCAGTCCTATCGCTACAATTACCTCACGTAATCTTAAAAAGACCCTGCCAGCAAATGCCTGTCGGTTTTTTTTGTTGCTGTTGACCTGTAAGCCAAGTTTTTAAGAGGTTTTGCTGTGCATAATGACCATATCAAACATAGTTTCCCTCTTGAAAAATGATAATATAATAAATTGTGTTATACGTTGCCCGCTTTGGTTGCATAGGCCTATACTAGTTTATGGGTTATTAATCTACTTTTATATGAGTGCAAAAAGCTCAAACTTTCACAGGTCTGCAAAACAAGACGGAAAGGACACCTTTTGCGCAATGTTTTTTTTTTGTTTTGTTTTTGTTTCGTTTCGTTATAGTTGATCTTATTACTTTGTTTTTGTTTTTTTGCACGTTATCAGTTCTTCCAGAGGAAACCAACTAAGTCCCTTAATTTTTCAACTGAAGCTATTTTAATATCATAGTTTTACTAGACTTTTTAAAGTTTCTTTACTCTTTAACATCGTTCTCCGTGACAGACTGATAATTGCAAAGTTGTTGTCTAAGGTTTATTTCATAGACATAAGCTACAGAAGTCATACAGGCAAGACTTTAAGTTTAATGTTGATATTTCGAGCCCTGTGGGAACAAAATTTTAAATTCAAGTCTTTCCGAAAATCGAATTATCAGTGGGCCAATACATTACCAAAAAAAAAAAAGATCGATAATCTGAATAAATCCCAATTTACGCAAGTATTCGACTTATCAAGGTTCGAATTTCACTAACCCAACTGCAGTTACGTTAAGTACTGATTTTGTGGCATTGCATACCATTCAGCTATTCTTTTTTCTTTTGCAAACGATACGTTCCAAAAGAATAACAAGGAGTTTTGTTTGAGAAGAAACGATTACGTTCTTTTCTCTCCGTTGGACAGCTCAATATAAAAGAAAGCAATAATTATATAATGTATAAAACACTAAGTACTGTGCCATGCACCTTCTTTTGAGTTTTGAGATCAGTCTGACTTTTTGGCATTACAATTACATGTGTTGCCCATACAGGCAGACACTGCAATGGATTGCAAAGGGTAAAAATCAAACAATTCCTAATGATCTGAAACATTATCGATATAGTACATACGTAAAACATTATCGAGACCATGTAAACATGGAACACTATAGATGCAATGTCACCATAGAACTTTAGCGATGCAGTGTCAATATGAAAAGCCGATACAGTATCGATATTATACGTTATCGATATATGGTCAAATATAAACCGTTATGGATACATTATAAACTATCAACGCTATTAAGTTTTGGAACATTAACAGCTTCCATTCCCGCAAAGAATTTAAAAATGTTTATGTTGAGAATACCAAAGGCCAATTTTAAAATAAAAGAATCAAGTAATTACTTTGAATTTTCGATAAGATTTAAGGAGTGTAGAACACCATACAAAATTTTTTTTTATAATTTCACACACCATGGCCACAAGTTTCGTTGCGCTAAATTTTGAAACAGTCAGTATCACCTTAACAAAATAACTATAGGAAGTCTGTTTAGAAGTAAAAAGAAAAATCTCAGGGGTTTATCACGACTTTTTATTTATCAATGTAATGTTTTCATATTTTGCAAAAATAAAAAAAAAAAACCAATCAATTTGTGTAAGCGACATGACTTTTTCTTAATCTGGATCCATGCTTTGTCATACTTTATCTCTAAATTTTAATTCCTGTACTGTGCTGTGTTTGCCCATAAATATTTTATATTTGTAAAGTAATGGTGTGTGTGTGTGTGAATGACGTATGAAAAAGCCGAACACACGTAAAATATTATGTTTGTAATTAGTATGCAGTTTCAGAAATCTAGAAAATAGTAGTAATTAGTATCAAAACTTTGCGCACATCCTGCTGTAAAATATTTTTTAAATAGATGAGCAAAGCAAAGAGCGTTATCAACAGAGGTTAAGAAGGTACGTCATCTAATACTTCAGAGATAACGCCCAAAAAGAAGCAGATAAAGCAACTGAAACAAAGTGGTTAATGTCTTTACGCAACATGTGAAAATATTTTTTTTTATTAGGAAACAGAAAACTCATTGCCTTAAAACACTTGTAGTTTGTTTTGTTTTGGTTTTCTTTTTGTTATTTTTAATGGACCATAATATCCCATGCACCGAGAAAGTCATTTTTTGCTGGTGGTGAAGATGGTGATAATGAAAGAATTAGGGCTTGTTTAGTCGCTCCAGAGCAACTCAATAATACTGAGAGGATAAAAAAAACTGCCTATACGAAATTATCATAGTGCGTTTAGTTTAAAATTGTTGGAAAACAATTTCTAAAGTGTAAGCGATGTTATCATTGAGGTCATAAAGTGGATATGTTATCTGCTTTTTAAGTTGCATAACAAATTAAATTTACGTCCTTCATAACGTAAAAAAGATTCCTTCAATAGTCATTAATATGGGTCAGATGGGATTTATCATTATTGTTATCACTGTTTTTAAATTCAGATAACACGGAGTTTAATGTTATGGTTCCACAGACTTACTTCATGCACAATATATAATCAACGAAAATCTAGTGGACCAGTGCAGTTGCCACAAAAACCTAAACCATAAAGAACACGAATAAACACTTTAAAATTTACATCAACATGGATTGCATGAGCATATCCAAACTTTCACTTCTCCTTTTCTGTTTGATTTGTAAGTATTGTTTTTGAGTTGAAAATTTCTCTAAAGCATATTCGTCAATTTATAGTAAATATATTCTTCAGTAGCAAACAGATCTTTAGCAACCAAATTGTTTTTTATATGATTAACACTAAAGTCGTTTAATATGGAGACTGTTGCGGATTTTTTATAGTCTGTTTGGTAAGCATTTATTGTGATTTAGAATTTTTGTTCAAAGAAAGTGATATACTGGCGAGTAGCATTCCTATTTAGCAACCAATTTATTCATAAATTGTTGACATTAAAATTGTATCGCATGCATCGTTTAAAACATATTTTACAAGAATAATCAAATTTTTTCGAGGAGGTTTTGGGGGGGGGGGGGTGCGTGGAGAATTTCGAAGACGCATATAATAAATGAAATTATTTAAAAAAATGTAGAGTTGAATTTTACTTCTTGCCATTAACATTGTTTTTCTCTGCTTCTTTCACGCCATAATCTTTGATACGATGTTCGGTCGCTCAACACTCCAGCTTTGACCAGCGCTCAAGGTAAGTTTCGTTTCTTTTATCGTGTCTTTTGGTATCAATTTTTTTTACAATTTGTTTTATGATTGAAAGTCGACAAGCTTAGGAGATACAAAACGTTTTTCTCAAATGGTGATTTTTTTAAAATCCAAATTTAAGACACCCTAAAAACAAAAACAAAAAAAAACTTTCCTTAAATCAAAAAAATTAGTTTTGATGTTTTGTACTGCAAATTATATTATTCGTGTTTTTACTTAGATAACGATGTTGTAACTTTTATTGTACATGTCATTTTTTTTATTATGATGAATGTAAATGCATTTTAACATGCATGATATAGGCTCAAGAAGTTGAGCCCTTATTTTCTTGCTTAAACAAAACTTTTTCAAGTCGATTTTCTAATTTCTTCAAGAGAATTTTTGAAAGAACGGTTTGAGTTTTTAATTCTTGCAATTATTTTGAAACAAGTTTGGTGTAAACTTAATGTACCGTGTTACCAATGTTAGATTAGGCTATATTCCACATTCACTTATAAACAAAAAGACTAAGTTTTTAAATTTAGAGATAATGTGTTTCAGGGAAAAATCAAACATGACATAAGAATCCATCTTAAACGTTGGAACAAAAATTAGAAACTTTTTTATGTAATATCTTGTCCATAATTGGACAAATCATTGACTTTAGTTAGGTACAGCTGTATTCAATGTCTTTACAATTACAATTTAATTATGTCTTGCAGCTATTCAAAATGGATCTTAAGCCGAAATTAGAAAGATATTAAGATATTGATACCACAGAAAAGCTTACTTTCTCTCCTCTCAAACACAACAAACAGAACAGCTCTATTGTGCTTCTGTAAGGAGTTATAGCCGTTTGAAGTCGGAAGGGCTAAGACTTGTGAAATTTCAGGAAAGGGAGAAATTGCGTTTAAATCTTAGACAACTATAAAAGTGTTAAGTCCTAAGAAACCATACCAATTAAAATAAAACACATGACACTTCAAATTTCAACATGTATCAGGTGTGAAGGCTGTGTAGAAATCGTTTAAGTATCAATATCTAAAGTGAAAACCAAATTACTTCTGATCACAGACTTAACTTTGAAAGCTTATATCTCAAAACCAGGCCGTGCGATTTTAAGGCAAACTGAAATAGAATGCGAGACATATGAGTGTCTTAAATTGCCATAGAAATCTCTTGTAATTTGAATCAATGATTTACAGTTACTAGGAGAAAAAGTGAAGAAACAAGAGCTGAAAATTTCGTTTGTCACTTTTGGCCAACGGCTGTATTTTAGTAACATCACACAATGAGCACAACCAACTATTGTAATTAAGGAAGTGTGATTCAGTTCTGTAGCCTTACACCGATCATTTTTTTCCTGTAAAAAAATTCCCAAGAAGCTTCGGGGACGTAAAACTCATTGAAGAACCAACAAGTATTTATAATCATCACAGCGAAAAATCACAGAAATCCTTTTTAGTCATTATTTTTTATTTGAGAAACCAAAGAAAGAGCCCCCTCGTGTTTTGCCATGATTGTATTTTTAGTGCCACCCTAAGGGCATAGACAGCCAAGGCAAAAAAAAAAAAAATTAAGGTGAACAATCAACAAAAGTCAGTTTTGTAGCCCGGCCCAGTGCACCAAACACGCCAACTCGTCACTGCGAGAACTTTCTTTAACATGTAACCAACAGTAACTTTCATCTAAGTAAAGGTCAGGACGGCGAGGGGAAGGGCTGGAGGGGGG
>BMAT01001019.1:73606-89282 GCA_019649035.1 Elysia marginata | reverse complement strand
GGTGAAGTTTTTCTCATAAGATAGTGGTTTTTCTTTCTTTTTTAAATGTCCGACCTTCGACCTGTTGGAAAGACAGTGGTGGTTAAAAACAAAAACAAAAAAACTCGAGAAAATTAATTATTGCGCCCTTTTCTAACCCTCTCAAATGTACCTTTTTCTAGACTCATTAAACTTGTCATTTTCTACCTTTCTTAAATGTGTCCCTGTCTAACCTCCTTAAATTTAACTGTACCCGATTCTTATCTCCTCAAATGTGTCATTTTATAACCTCCTCAAATACGTCATTTTCTGACTTCCTCACATGTATCCTTCTCTAATCTTCTTAAATGTATCCTTTTCTTATCTCCTCAAATGTGCCCTTTTCTAACTTCCTCAAACGTATCCTTCTCTATCCTTCTTAAATCCGCCCTTCTCTTACTTTCTTAAATCCGCCCTTCTCTAACCTCCTTAAATGCATCCTTTTCTTATCTCCTCAAATGTGCCATTTTCTAACCGTCTCAAGTATATCGTTTTCTGACATCCTCAATTGTATCCTTCTCTAGTGTCCTTAAATAATTATGCCCTTTTCTAACCTACTCAGTTGCGTATTTTTCTTATCCCCCTCATACGTCTCTTTTTCTATCCCTCATGCATATTAGACGCCTTAGATCCCTGTAAAGTCGCCTACGACACCTGCGAGAAAGAGTGGCTCGATAGAGGCCAAACCGGTGACCAATGCGCCAGCGCCGTCAAGTGGCAAGAATGTCTCGACGCCGCCTACGACAAGGGTGTCTGCACGGGCAACCACGGTCAGATGACCGTCCTCGATCAGGAGTTGGACACACATTGTGATGAATGTAAGAAACTGCTGCTGCTGTTGCTTCTTTATTTCTTTGACACGACAGTCATTTCTTTAACCATTTTCCAAGAGCAACGTCGGGTGCAATAATTTTACTGTGGGCCTTTATCTGTGGTAACTTGAAAAATTTACATTATGCAAAACTCCTGGACCAATAAATTTTACGACGGGAAACTCTGTAAGAGTAGAATAAAAAGCCAATTGCTCTTTGATATATACACTATTTTTTTGTTTCGTTGCTGGGTGATCTACAGGACGTGATCAATAAAATATCCTTTCTTTTAGGGAGCATCCTGGGCAAATCGCTTCACGTTAGTTTGTCACATCCAGAAAGGTTAGTTGCCCAAACGGTTTAATAAATGACCTTGAAATTTCCGCTTGATTCCGTCTAGTATGTAAAAGTGGCTTTTCCTTTACTAGTTTTTTATTGTTAAACTTTAATGAGTTTAAAAAACTATTCGTCCATTGAATTCAGCAGAGCAGCCCGTTCACTGACGTGGCTAATTCAAATGCATTTCTTGCATAGCCAGAAAAACTGTCTACAAATACAATGGGAAACCTTTTGTATCTTGTCATCGTGGTTTAGTGGTAGACGCTCGGCTTTGGGACCAAGAGGTCCAGGGTTAGAGTACTGCTTGCCGCAGGTCGGCGTTTAACCCTTGAGAAAGGCTATTTACACACATTTCTTCGCCGCATTCGTGCGTTAAAACTATTAAAAGGAGTACAAGACTAGAGGCAGTAAAACATTATTGTCAGCATACTAGGGTGATGCGCTTAACTTGCTGCTCCTCTGTGAGTTCAGAAGGAGTATTAGTTGATAATAGCCTATTGGGGAAACCAAGTAAAGCGCTTAGATCATATTAGTGGATTAAGCGCTGTATAAAAACGATCTTCACTGTTTTTAAAATTTTATCTTCTACAACTACAGTTTGGCTCAAGACCTACTCTAGATAGTTCTTTTGTTTATAAGAAGTAGAACAAGATAAATCCATTGGTTAAGCTCCTTAGGGTTTCCTTTTTTTAAATTAAAAATAAAAAAGTGGGGTACACCGTAGCTATGGAGTAAAAACACTTACAGTCATTTAAGAGGCAAAATCTGTAACTAAAACTTTACGTTTCCGGTGTTTACAATGATCAGCCCACCTCAGCTAAGCTCGAAAAATTTTTTATTTTGTTTCCCGGACGTGTTGAGTATCAACCATTGTACCTAATCAGGTTGTATCACAACGATTTTTACCGGAAGTGTAGAAGTGCAGTAAAAATCTTAACTCTTTAATGTTGTATTTTTATTTTGAATTCAACAAGTTCTAAGTTTTAATGACAATAATATTTTAATAGTTTTAATAATAGTTTTAAAGATAAGTAATAGTTTTGTAAGCACGTTGAAGTTTTATGGGTCTTTCGGAAACGTCAACAAAGTTTTGCCAGAGATAAATGGCTTAGTGAACCAATGAATAAACTGGAATAACTAATAGAGCAGCAATGTGATACAACATACTAACTTGTTGAAGCACAAAAATATTATTTGATTAGTATCGCATCTCAATATACATTTTAGCAGGAATTAGGCCAGGAATTGTGTCAATGACATTACGAGGAAAAAATCTTATCAGGGAATCAAACATCGTCTAGTGATAGACGCTCGGCTTTCGGACCGAGAGGTCCGGGGTCCGAGTCCTGCTCTCGGCAGGTCGACGGTTAGTCCTTGAGAAAGACTATTTACACACATTTTCTTCAGATCCCTCGTACGTTAAAGGAGTACTGACTATAAGCAGTGGAGGGTCTTCTCAGAGTGCTAGAGTGATGCGCTTTATTCACTGCTCCTCTGTGAGTTTAGAAGGTGTTTTGGTTGATAATGGCCTGTCGTGGAACCCATGTAAAGCGCTTATATCATATTAGTGGTGGCGCTATTTTTATAACGCTCTTTAATTTACTCATTAAGCAACCGTTCCGAACATAGATAGAATTGATCCTCCTGTTTTCGTTTGATTGGTGTTGTTATATATATGATTAACTGTGCAGTTGCTCTATGAGATTGACCATCAACCTTTTTTTTTGTTCTCTTGTTTTGGTCTTTCGCACCTATAGCAATTTTTGACGCGTGCAAAGATGCCCGGGCCACATGCAAGCAGCAATGGACCGAAGCATCCAAGAACAAGAAGGCCAAAAAATGCGACCTAGCCAAGCAATGGAGGACATGTATGGACAGCTACATCATGCAGGGTCGCTGCAAGAAGATCCCGTCCGAGGTGGCCGATGAAGAAGAGAAAAGCTGTAAAGCGGCAAAACCTGGTAATGGTCTGTGGTCTTAAGCTAGGGTTATTTGCAAGCTTTCAAAGAAGAGGCAAAACCTGGTACGGTCTGTGGTCTATAGCTAGAGCTTTTTGCAAGCTTTCAAAGTTCACGTTTGTTTCCATGTTCACATGGTTCTATGTGTTAGTCTCATACTTTGTACACTTTTAGCCGTTCTTTTTTTTTGGTATCCTATTAATGTTTGAACTTGATGATTGTAGTTGGTGATTGGATTTTGTTAAAAATTGATTAATTGGCCTCTGATCTAAAAAAAAGAACAACTTTTGAATTGAAATGGATTGTCAAGGTCTGTTTTTTTAAAGTCTATTTTAAAGCAAAATATGTATTTAGATAGTTTAATTGTAAATATTTTAATTTCTCTTTTATGGTGAATTTAAACTTTTTAATAGTTGCACACCCATTTGCTGGGATTAAATAATGTTAACGGCTGTTTAACACTGGTTTATTGCCTCAATGCATACTTTCTATACAATAAACTCGTTTCGGGGGGCTTTCACAGCTGCGGAAAATTTAACTTGGGCCTCAGTCTGTGATGATATTTGGTTCTTTTTTTTTATTACTATCTTGTCCTCTTTCAGGGGCTTTGTTAAAATTTTTTTTTTCAGGAAATCGATTTTAAGCAATGTATTTATTCTCTGTGATGTATATAAATATATGCAAACGAACCTAAGGAGGCTAGTTGAATTTGAAAAATCCCTTATTTTAGAGATATGATTGGATCGTGCACTCTCTTCTAAGTGAATACTGCCATTACAACCGCTATGTTTTTGCGTGTGCGTAGGTTCAAAGTGCATGACCGCCATGGAAATGTGTAGGGCGCAATGGGAGATGAAATACGTGGACACCCACCCGAACTCTCTGAAATGTAAGCTTGCCCAGGACTGGGACAGCTGTGTACAAGTCGCCATCATCATGGACTGCACCAAGAACTACGTACCGTATCCTTCAGAGATAGCAAGACAAGAGGCCTCCTGTGACATCCCAGGTAACCTTAAACATCAGAAGCGGCCCATCGTGGCAGCTATTGCCATACTTGATTGAAATATTTTAAAGGTATGAAATTAGCAGTGGAGAGAAGTAGGCTTTTTTTATTGGAAATGCCCCAAATTCCTGCCCTTGGTATGATTCGAACCTTCGACTTATAGATGCTTCGGCACCCACCGCCTTGCCACTTAGAGAAACATAGCTTAAACCATGTCGCCACCGTTTCCTCCATTATTTATTGCCATACTTGGTTGGTCGGTCTCATGTAGGAGTGTTCAGTACACTCATTGTAGATATAAGTAAGTAAGGGAGCTTGCTTGACTGAATCATGAATGCCATAGTATGGTCTATGACAAACACACGAATCTAGTTAAGATCTATATCCCACCTATACTATACTATTACTAATTTATTTATCATATCGATCTAGAATCTATTATCTACACACTCTAGATATTAGTCAAGTGTTCGTTCGATGGAGGGAAAGTTAATCCTCTATTTCAAAATGCCTGATTCCCATTGTTGTTTCCTAGGCCGTAAACCATAAAGCTGTCAAATAAAAATTGCCGATCTGGCGAATTCAAAGCTATGTGTCAACATCCTAGCTTCATTGTTATATAAGGAATTTACTTTTTCATATGTTTACAGTCAGTCTGTGTCTCGGAGAATCGATTGGCGAGGTACTAGGTACTTCTTAACATGGAGAAGAAAATTTTGTTTTGTAGTCAAACTGTATGTACTACTCTGTATTTCAAGATAAACTTTCATCATACTGAAATTAAAAACGGGTTTTTACGGAATTTTAAAGAGAAAATTAATACATACTATAGTAGTCCAGAATGTATGTATCGTCTTACCCCTTCCCTCTTTGTCTCTCTCTCTGTCTCTAGCTCTCTCTTTCCCTCTCTTTCTTGTTCTCTCTCTGTGTCTCTGTGTCTGTCTGCCTGACTCTCTCCATCTCTCTCTCTCTACCTCTCTCTCTCTACCTCTCTCTCTCAATCAATGAATGAATCAATCAATCTATCTATCTCTCTATCTCTCTATGTGCCACTGCGAAAGTACGAGCTCGTATTAAGACAGGAGGAAGAAATGGTTGTCTTAAGTGATACTTAAAGTCAGCATTTTATTTTATCCCCATTCTCATGTCTTGACCCCTTCAACTCTAAATTGCTTGAGAGCTAAGCCTTCCAAGTGAACAAGCCCAGCAGCGAGAAAAAAAAAGTTGAGCATAAGAACTAGATACTCATATCTCTTGTTTAAGTTTAAGTAAAACTAGAAAATTAAGGGTTGATCTCATCTTGAAAGGGCCGGCCGTCTCAAATTTTATCGAAACTGAAATCTGCTCACGATTGAGTGCCGGGCCTGCATTATGGCGTCAAGCTTGGGAGACTTTGCCTTGATTAAATAACAAATTGTTTATATTTTTGTCGTGTTGGGCAGCAACTACCATATATATTTATATAATAATGGTGATAAAAATAAAAATAGTAGTAATAATAGCAATGGTGATGATGATGTTAATGATGATGACTATGATAATGATGATGACAATGATGATGATGATGATGAGGAGGAGGAGGAGGATGATGATGATGGTGATGATGATGATGGTAATGATATGCTACTTATTTTTTTTCCAAGACGTGGTGATCGACTACTGCCAGCAAGGCATTGATCTCTGCAAAGACGCTTGGTCAACCAAAGTAGGAAACACCGCTCTGAAAACTGCACAGAGATGTGAGGCTGCCGAAACCTGGCAAGTGTGTCTTCTGAACGGCGACCTGCAGCAGAAATGTAGCAATGCAGTCCAGATCCCTCAAGTCCTGACCAGCGCCCTGCTGGAGTTCTGCACACCTGAGGACAATGGTGACAAATACACTAAAATCATGTTCATTGTTTTAGGCGTCTAGTTATGTCAATGATGTTTTTTCTGATTTAAAACATAGCCTCGCCTAATAATATAGTCCACCACAACTGAGTAAACCATTACTTCCAATAACTTTAAATAGATATATCATAAATGGGTTCAGCATGATAAGTTATTCGCCGTTCTATCTTTAAAAAACCCTCCATTCTTATTGGAGCTTGACACGAATTCAGCTTCATGGGTCCTAATATAAAATTGGAGCCCCCCCCCCCTTTTTTTTTAAGGAGGGGGCAGGCAAAGGGTCGCAAAATTTGGCCCTCTACATTTTAGATGGATTTATCCGCAATCAACCCAAAACAGCGATAAAATAAATTTTGGCATCCAAACGTCGTTACTACACTATAGCTTAAGCTGAATGGATGTTAAAATGTGAGGATATTACATGGTATTTCGTTCTTTATTTTTCTTCAGCACGATTCAACCGTTATTAGATCTATAAGCCACGCTGGTTCAGTTTTTTTTTTACTGAAATGCATTATATTCCTTATCACTAACTCAGTAATGTGGCTAACTTAATTAAAATTTAACGCACCATGAGTCTCTACATTATCATAGCTCTGTTCTTTTTTTGTAACCTTGCATTCAAGTTTTAACAATAACGTATGAGAGGTAAGTGTTACAGGAATTCATGGTCTTCCTCCTCTCCCACCATCAGTGGACCAATCCTGCACAGCTCAAGAGACGCAATGCGAGAAGGAATATACATTCTCTGACAGCAAGAGCAAGTGTGATAAGGCTGTCCAGTGGGACAAGTGTCTGACCAATGTCCAGAAGAAAGGTTGTGGCGTAGCCCGACCCACCACCCTGGAGGATCAGCTGACTCTTTGTAACCGTGATGGTGAGGCCCATAGAGTTTAACAGAAAGATCAAGAGGGATGAGTATATATAAGCAAGAGCTAAGAGAAAGAGAGAGGGAGTCGATAGAATTTACTTGCTGGGGAGGCGGGAAAAGGAGATGGAGTAAGAGAGAAAGAGAGAGAGAGAGAGAGAGAGAGAGACAGACAGAGAGACAGAGAGAGATAGAGAAAGGGAGAGGAGGGCAGAGAGCTGATGTACTCACAGACAATAAAAAGAACTAAATTGCATGAGATTTGTTCCACAACGGTAACAATTGAGGCACAGAAGAGATAGCGGGGAAAGAAGAGGCGGTAAGACAAATAGACAACAAAATAACAAAGAAAGTAAATTAGAAGAAAAAGTTTTCCATATGACTGTCAAATCTGAACTTACACCTGGGCACTTAGGTGCAGGCTCTAGGTTTTTCATAAACTTCAGTGGCTAAAATGGTCGATCTCCCTTTTAGCGACCTGCGTTCTAATAACTTGACTTAGAATGCGAGTTGGATATACATACATTATTTGACAAAACTTTATAGTTAGCTAATTTTAGAGTCAAATATGACAACCAATCCTAATAAGTCGTTATGTTGAGTAATACTATTTACTGTTGAAGTGGCGTTTTTTTTTTAAATGTGGAGGAGGGAATTCCTCGCTTTTTATTGCTTTTCTCTGTCGAACTCAGCTGCTGCGTATTTTAGTTAAAGAGTTTAAAGCAAGCCTAGAGTGAAGAAAAAACTTTTAAGGTTTCCTCACATTAAACCTTTACCAGGATAACCCAAAGGCAAATAGACATGAATATGACCCTAACCTTTAGTCGTTTTTTTAAACATAATTATGATAAGTCAACAAGTTCTCTTTATTCGAAGCCGTGCACTCTTTTCAAACAGTTTTGTGTAATCAATCCTTCGATATTTATTCGATCAACGTGTAAACAAGCATATTGAAAATAATCAATACTGTGACAGCTTAATGTTTACACAACTTAGTCACGCAGTATATACGCGTTAGTAAGAACAATACATTCACAACAAAGGCACAGCAAATAATTCATTACATTAAGAACAGCAGCGCGTAACAGTAAAGATATTATGTCTACTAAGAGTATTATGTTTATTAAGGATAATTAATTAGGAGGATGGTGATGATGAAAAAAGCAGAACAAAAACGATGATATTTAATTCACACATCCAGGGTTGTCATATTGTTCAACAGCTTGTGGAAAGATAATGTTTAAATGTCGATTGGTGCCCTTGAATGTTTTGAAGCGAAGACGATATAAAAAAAGACACAAAATCTGTCCAAGCATGATGTGTTTCATCTTTCATAATTTCCTTCTTTTTGTTTCCATTTATATATATATATATATATATATATGTATGTATTTTAAAGGAATGGGAGTGTAACGTTGGTTATTTTTTGTATGTTTTTAATTACAGGGTGTAATTTATCAAGACTTGATTTGGAGGCACGTTTAAACCAGACCGTAATAGATTGCGTTAGAACACTGTCTTTACAGCTCTGTAGAAATTAACTAGAATATCTCTGTCTACTCCATAAGATTTTAATCCATGTATATATTTCTTCATATATTACAGCTTCATCAAACGCAGACAATTGTGCAATGAGAATGGAAAACTGCAAGACAGATTTTGACAGTACCGACGCCAGTCAAGACCGCTGTCAGCAAGCCCGAAAATGGCGCTCTTGTTTGGAAAAACTGAATGGATTCTGCCCTGTGACCTACCCAAGGGCTCTCAACAGGCTGCAGGCCGAGTCATGCTATCTGAGGAAAGGTAGGCCTAAGTCATGCTAAATTGGGAAAGGTAGAATAAATAGTGGAGTCAGCCACTGCGCAATCAAATGATTGAACGATTTTAAAGGTATGAAATTAGCAGTAGAGAGAAAGTAAGGAAAGGTAGGCCTGAGATTGGAGACGTAACAAGTTGCAGGCCGAATCATGCTACATTAGAATGGGTAGACCTAAGATTGGTCACGCAACAAATTGCAGGTCGAGTCGTGCTACGTTAGAATAGGTAGACCCAAGATTGGCGACGTTACAAGTTCTGGGTGAAGCTACATGTTTCAGGCTGATTCATGAGATTGGTGACGCAACAAGTTGCAGGCTGAGTCGTTCTACATTAGGATACGTAGACCTACGACTGATGACGCAACAAGTTGCAGATACAGCCGTGCTACGTCAGGAAAGGTAGGCCTGAGATTGGTGAGGCAACAAGCTGCAGGCCGCGTCATGCTAAATTACGAAAGATAGGCTTGAGATTAAGGACGCAGCAAGTTCCAGGCCTACCATGAGATCGGTGTCACAAGTTCCAGGCCCAGTTAAGCAAAATTAGGAAAGGCAAGCTTTAGACCAGCCACGCAATAAGTTGTGAGTGACGCAACAAGTATCGGGCGGAGTCATGAAATAGGTGACGTTATATTATAAGCTGCATGCTCAGTCATGGTAATTATTGTGTAACGGTAGTTCTAAGATTGGTGACGCAATAAGTTCAGATTTAAATCAATCTATATTTTGGAACTGTTGGCAAAAAATATTGGTGATAACGCAAATACCTGATTCTTAGTAGTAGAAACGTACGTTTTTTTAAGGTGATTGTGATGCCTAGCGATTCAAACCTAAAGAAATTACAAACATTGAAATACAAAAATTTATTCAATGTTTTTTATCCTTAGAAAAGTATTTTCTATTCAGTAAAGCAGATTGCAAGCTACTGAGTGTTGAACAACCGCATAATAGCTATGTTCCTGTGGTAGTTGTTAGCCCATTGAGGGACCTAAGCCTCGAAAGTAGCTTTATAATTAGGTCTTGGTTTCGTTGCTGTTGTTGTTCTTGTTGTTTTAATAAGACACTGTAATAATTATGAACTTATTTAGTAACGCGGCCATACAAATGAGGCTATATCTGATCTGACTTAAAAAAAAATCAAGACTCTTTGTATGGTAGCCCAGATTAACCAAGTCAAAGTCGTCAAGAAGCAACATGAGATATCGGCTTTTAAAGGCAACTTGAACGTCCTCCATCAGTTTTCCGAGTTTGTGTTTTAGTGCTGATAAAGCTTCAGCAATCTTTCCACAATCTAAGCCTTTGAATCATGAAGAAATACGATCTTATAATGTTCTTAATTGTGATTTGTATTAAATAATTTGCTTTAGAATAATTTAGTTATCTTAAGCTTCAAAGGCTTTTTTCTCTGTTTAATGTCACCATGAAACCTACAGACACTTTGGATTGTAGTTGAGATATTTTCATGAAACAAATTGCATTTTGCCTAAAGAGGAGTAAGGATTCAAGAAATACAAAGAATCGAAAAAGAGGGGTTTGATACGGTTTTCCTGGGCTATCACATATGTTAGTTGTGATTTCATAGACATTCCTCTTAACTGTAAAGATTGGAACAAATAATGGAGGCAGCCACTGCACAATCAAATGATCAAAAGATTTGAAGGTATGAAATCAAGAGTGTAGACAATTCGTTTCCTGTTTTTTTTTATTGGGTGTAGATAAGTGATGGTGCGCTTCAGGATTCAGTGTTTACGCTTGGCCCGATTTTGGATCTTCCCGTTTAAGTAAGCAAGTCGATCAGAGGTGCTATGCTTAACAAAAACTTTCGTCATGAAACTTCTTTTTAAGAAACGAGGTTGCGATATTTTATAAAACATGTTTCTCTCAGTGGCAAGTCGTTGAGTGCCAAAACAAACTGATACGGGCATATTCCGGATATTTCCACTTAAAATCTAACTTCTTTCCATTGCTAATTTTCGTACTCTTAACAACTTCACTGTCTCCGACATTCTAAACCAGGATCTGTGAACTGCTTGACCTTATCCACCAAGTGCAAGAGGGACTATCAGGATAACGTGCGCGTTACTGGCGAGTCGTGCGTCCACGTTGAGGAATGGCGCAAATGCTTGGAAGACGTTTCGATAAAACACAAATGCTCTGTCAACTATCCCAGAGAACTGAACGTTGCTCAGGCCACCCTCTGTTATGGTGAGTCGACTTAACAGCGCTATGACCCAACGAAAAGAAAACCCCTGTACAGAAGTCGAGGACCAGTGACTGCGCAAGTTGTGTTCGAGTCATTAGATAACATTCTAGCGCGAAGCGACATCGGACGGGTTGTGTCAGGTTATTACAGTTTTATGATTGAGTTTAAGATTAATTTATCTAAAGGCTCATCTTATCACAATCGTAGTTGACAGCTTAATTCAAATAAATTACCTTTTCCCACACTTTGCTTAGTTAAATGAAATATAAGTAAGTATCATTGTATCTCTGTAGTTTTTTATTTTCCTTATTAGCAACGTCGTCATCTCACTCATCATCAAAAGCATAACGGTTACTTTTATCCTACGTACTTTGTAAATGTTTTCACCACCACCGCCACCGTGTAAAAATTACCCTCTCATTACTATTAATCATGAAAAGTATCATCGTCCTCCTTATCACGACTACCAACCTCCTCATCATCACCATCTTATCACAATTACCAGCATCATTATTATCGTCAACACTACCATCCACATTGTAGTCACAGTTGTCGTGGTAACCATATCACTATCAGAATGAACTTCTTTAAGGCTCTAAAAACTTAAATCATGTTGCTTATGTTTTCAAATAAGCAGTTATAAAAATGATTGTAATGAAACCATATTCTCAAAGGTTCGCTCGGGTTATAAACTAGACATGTTTTTATTTCAAGAATCCATATTCAAGCAATCCGAAGAGCTATCTTTTGTTAGATTTTGATTGGAGTGATTGTGGGTGCAATCTCTCGCCCGACGAACCGCTCTTGTCTGTAAAAGTTTTCTGAAGGGTAGGTAGTTCAGCAGAAAATTTCAAGGCGTTGTGCTGAAGCTCGGTTTTGAATTTACCCAGTGCCTGAGGTAATTACTCTAAACTAACTTTAAGATTAATGCAACAAGTCTATTAACAGCTGTTGGTGGCAAACTGTTACAGGGATATTACACCCTCAAACGGTGTTGTTATCGTGTCGATTTGTTGTAGTTTGTGGATCGGGTGCAAAAAAGAAACCAGTTTTACCAAAGGGCTGTACTGTACGCGTTTCATATGCAGGGGTCGAACCAGCCCCGCATTTACACGCTCAAACACGGTCGTATGCTTAGCTTACAAGGTCAACGGAAATTCCAGTTTGATCAAGTTATATTAAACATATAATATATATGTATACTCGTGGTGTTTCAGGTCGCTCAAACAGCGCCGTGTCGTGCAGTGCCGAGCAGCTGAAATGTAAGACAGCGTACGACAGTGCTGACTCCTCCACTAACAAATGTCAGAATGCAAGACAATGGAGGAAGTGCTTGGAAGGTTTGATGGCAAACTGCAAGGTTCTGTTTCCGTACCAACTCAACAAGGCAGAGGCAACATACTGCTATGGTAAGTCTGATGCTAATTTTAGCTCTTTAGGTTGTTATCGAAGTGGATTTTTAAAGTAGTATATTGATGAGAAGGGTAAAACACCATCCGCCTTAATTGCAGAGAAAGAAAAAAAAACTACAAAGAAGGCAACAGTAAAAGTAATCAGAGTGACAGCATCATAAAGCAAGACAGCAAAAGGAAAAGACGGCAGACTCCCTTAACCATTTTATTTCAGAGTAAACCCCATGACATTGTTCTAATGTTCATTTCCAAATACAAAAATCAGTCACCATAAGTGAAAACAGGAATAGGATAAATTTAAAACAAGATTGATAATGATTAGATTCCACAAAGGGGACCAAAAGAGGCAAAATATTAATGAAACATACGATACTGAACGATGAGCATCGAAGCCTACTAAAACACCGGTTATTACTCCGTCGTCGTGTGTTTTGGTGCTTGAATATAATTTTGCAGCATTGTCGAAATTCAAATAGAGAATCTGGTACTATGATAATTTACTAACATTTTCTTGCAACACATGTATGCAGCACAGGTCAAAGGTATTACAAATTGCTTTTTCGTTTGGCAAGCTGTACTTTCCATGTAATGAAAATGAGGTCATCAACTTTAGGGAAGGACAAAATTCTAAGTCAGGATGTTTTATGGTCTAAGAACCAGAAAGTGATCGTGGACGATAAGTTTCTATAAATATCAACTAGGTGATTACCCGTTCATTGAACGGGATAAAAAAATAGGTATCCACTTTTGTTCATTGAACGGGATAAATAAATAGGTATTCATTTTGTTCATTGAACGGGATAAAGAAGCATTCAACTGGTTAAACACAACAGATTAACTGACCGGCAAATCTAAAGGACTTAAGTGTAGACGACGTTCCGTGTTAATCCATTTGGGGCCAAGTAGTGGATACTTTCTCTGTCACCAGTCCTGGACAGGGCGACATACAGCATGCCGTGGGTGAAGACAGGCAGCCTCAGATCCAGTCCCACACCTTTGAGGGTTTGTCCTTGAGCCTTATTGATAGTCATCCCAAAGCATGGTCTTAAAGGCAGTTGTCGATGCTGTAAGTTAAATGGTAGGTGAGTGTCAGATGGCTCCAGAGGTATGCGGGGAATAAAATGGCGTTGCCCTTTGTATGCACCAACGGCGATTTCAACTTCTGCTACATTTGGGTTGCAACTGACCACAATGCATCGTGTTCCATTGATGAGCTCAGATGGTTTCGATGAGCGCATCAGCAAATACAAAAATCAGCCACCATAACTGTAGACAATGAGGTGGAAGTCCAGAAATTTCAATTGAATTGAGGAACTCGACTGGGAATTGTACCGACTGTCCATCATCCACCATTCGGTTGATTGATGTGTAGGTGATCACATCCGACGATATTTTTCCATCAATCTGTTGTTGATTTTTGTCACTCGAAACTGTGGATTCCAGCCATTGAGTGTAGCATCCGTATGATCCATGGATGTGAGTTGGAAGCAATTGTTGTAAAGGCGGATTTTCTCCAAAAAGTGGTTTGACAGTGCCGACTCCCCAGGGAGAAGGAGTTGTAGTTCAGGAGGCGGTTCTGGGAATGGTTGTAGATAAAAATTCAAAGAATGGTTTGTTGAAAACCGCGTGTGAATCGGTGCAGGCATTAAAAAGCCTTGTGCCAACGACGTTCAAGCCACCATAGAGATATAGAAGACAGTCCGTTGGTAAGACAACGAGGTCCTTGCTTCGGATCACAAATAATTATATGCATACTGTAGGAACTTGCAGATAATTGACAAAGTCAACTAATAGTTAGATCTAGACATTAATTCAATTTTATTTCCACTAAGTTGACAGAAAGTAAACAGGAAATCTTTTTGTGACATAATACATAGAAATAAGGACGGAACGGAACATTTTGAGAGTGCGCCACAGTACACACATTATATTCGGCCACCACAATACACATAGTTGCGCTGATGTCGTTAGCTAGCTGATCAAAGTGCAGAATATCCCATGTCTGTAGATGCTGCGCTTTAATAAACCCCGCGCAGTAAGTTTGGCCGCAAAAGTAAAATCGAAGCTGAGAAGATGTGCAATTTTTTGTACTTATTGCAACTAAAAATAAATACCCCCTTCGCTTATCAAAAAGGTGCAGCGAAGGGAGGGGGGGGGCAGGGATAAGTTCCCTTTATCTATTATAAATCTAGGCTAAGACATATTCAAGTGTAACGAAAGCAGTGTATAGTATTACTCTAAGTCCCCTAGATTCTAAATTGTTAGCTCAAAGTGTCCACTATCACAGTTGATGTTTAAAGTTTTCTTACAGGACGGATACGCAACTCTCATTTCACGCTAAACGGGCAGACATTAATGTTAGAATCGGATGATTTGTAGATTACGCAAAGGAGTTAGGGATGCGAGTAGTCATAAGATTTCAGGATACGACTAATCTCATGATTACTTCTAACCATGTTTTAGGATAGCTAGGTACAATATAAATTTATTGATTTGCAAAAATGATTGCGAAATACTTTAAATAAATCATTTAGATCTTCCCGTTCAAGTAAGCGAGTCGTTTAAAGAGGCTAAGCAAGGACCTTTTGCATGAAACTCCTTTTTAAGGAGCGTAGTGGCGACATGGTATAAGCCTCTGTTTCTCTAAGAGGCAAGGCGGTGGGTGCCGAAGCATCTATAAGTCGAAGGTTGGAATCATTCGAAAGGCAGACATTTCGGGCATTTCCACTAAAAAGTCTACTTCTCTCCACTGCTAATTTCATACCTTCAAAGTCTTTCAATTATTTAAATAAATCAGCTGTTCTCATTGTAACAAACTGGAGATTAAGTAATTAAAAGAAGTATTAAATGTAATTAAATTGTTCTACATAAACAAAAAAGGCCCGCTTTGCTTTGATGTTTTCTTACTGAAAATGAAATCGAATGATGAGATTAGTATAATGTGTTGCGAATGATTGATATGCAGCCAGGATAAATTAGACGCATGTCGCTCAGGCTAGTTTTGAGTTAGATCGGGTGATTTTTAATAGTTAGCTACTGTTAAACGATCATTGGTTATAACTTTTCAAATTTAAAAAGTAAAAAAGTTACATAAAATCTTTCTTTTTGGCCTCGAAACAAAAATAACTTGGGGCACAGTAAAACTAAAGTTCGAAGTTTTTTTAATGTCTTTAACCTCTTGTCTGTCCTTGTGAATACAAATGTATGTATATATGTGACACGTGGTGAAATCGGGCGTATATCAAACTGGAACAAACGCAGGAAATGGCTACTAAACCATAAATTACTATTAGATAAGTCTACTTCGTCGGCTTATAAATCAAATACCTTAGGTTCTAGTAAAGTTACAGCAATGA
>BMAT01001017.1:14539-25443 GCA_019649035.1 Elysia marginata | reverse complement strand
AGAGAGAGAGAGAGAGAGAGAGAGAGAAAGAGAGAGGCAATGGTAGGTAAAGGGAGAACATTGACCCCTAAACATACCAAATAAAACTTGAGAAAGACATCATTATATAAGACAGAAACAGCGAGAGAGAGTGAGAGAGATAGAAAGAGAGAGAGAGAGAGAAAGACAGAGACAGAGACAAAGGGGAGAGAGAGAGAGAGACAAAGGGACTTGTTATAGCTGCCTGCGCTTGTACTTGATCGATTGCAGGATTATTTTCGTTAGATTAAAAAGAAAATATATTTTTATGTAATTGAAATTTGAAATGGGATTTCTTTTAAAGCTTTGCTTTATTATATTAGACTTCTTGACGTTTTTTAAAATGTTCTTAGTTTAACAATGATAGAGTTTGGAATATCACAGAAATCGTTGATATCGCTATACAATATTCCATGCGTGATACAATCTAAATGAAAAATAATCATTTAAGAACAAAAATCTTGTTCCGTTAGAAGAAACTATATTTCATCGGTAGCATACAATTATCCACTTCTTTTTGTATACTTTGTGTAATTGTTTTCGGTATTACATAAAGATATCTCAAGTTTTCTGAGTTTGCATATCAACAAGCGGTGATAAATTTAAAAGGACATTAATTTAAAAGACAAAATTGTTTTCTGCATGTCGCAGTATTTCATTGTGTTGTTTATGTAGTAGAAGCGCCAAAACTTTCACGTCTTTCTCTTCAGAACTAAATTCGGTATAAAATCTGATATCGTGCGGCAGAGACTGTAGATAAGACTTAACAAAACATCCATTTTAACTTAAATGTACTTGAATAATTATCATGGCGCCTAAGCACAATCAAAATACCCTGAGAAAGCAAAATACTCTAAATACTAATAGAATGAGATTTTAACAAGAGCAGCGTAATGAAATTGGATCATTAATGCTAGCACATACCGTTTCTTGTGTTGACATGTATTTTGGAAAAGGCTTTAAATTAAAGAGTGTGTGAAAAATATTGGGATTATTCTCTGCCTTTTGCATACAGGTTTTAAAAAGTTATGTAATGGATTCATACTACGAGAAACGTTTAAACTAGATACTTTATTGTTTATTATTAGTTCTACATATGTAAACCAAATACCGAAAAGAGAATAGTATCTAAGCCTTAATTGATAAGCGTACTGAAATGAGACCCTCATTTCTAGATCTTAATTTCAATAAAGACTACAACATATTTGTCCGCCTGGTTACAAAGGCATTTAACACAACTCGCCATTCCTTCCCATACCCACTTCTAGACCTAAGGTTTGGAAGGGGCCAGCCAGCGTGGCTAGAAGAGGAGACAAATTCGGCGATTTGAGCAGTTTCTTCACACACACACACTCAGTCACAGAGGAGTAAAAAATTGCCTTTATTGCATATTGTTTGCTGTTTCAGTGCCCTTTTATTTCAACTTTCAGTGAGTTTCAATAGTAAGACACACCTGCCTATAGTACAGGAATGTGTTTGTCATTTAACTGTAGTTGGTTTACCCAAAGAGTATAGCGTCTAGTATTTAATATCGAAAAGTTGTAAATAAATGTATTTTGAATTCATTCTAAATTAAATAAGAAAGTAAAGAAATAAATATGTCTTACAAGTTTGTTTTTTATTTTCAATTGCCTTTTTTTTTGAGTAGCCATTTATAAAAGTTTATGGCCATATCTAGTAATAAAACGGAAGCTTCATTTTCTTTTATACCTGACAATGACTAGATATAGGTATTTTAACTTCTCTGTCACATATGCAATCATTTCATTCCAAATTCGGATCAGATACATGTGTTTCTCAAATGCTGATGAGACAGACTGACAAAATGTTCAAATGAGCTTGGTGGATATATCCAAGGAACTGAGATAAGTACCCAAAATTTTCTCTTTTCTAAGCTTTTATATAGAGAATGAGATTTCAACAAGAGTAGCGGAACTTTCCTGATGCCTCTCCCAATGAGATTTAATCATTAAGGCAAGCACATGTCGATTTACGTTCTAGCGTATATTTTACTTTTAGAAAATATTTTAAAGACAATACTATGTGAAAATTAAAAGGGGATTCCTACGGTCTTATGAATACAATCTTTTAAAATTGATGCGACAGATTTATTTTGAAGGTAAACTTTTTATTATAGTTAGCTCTATAACTTTTCAAATCGAGATGTGAAATCGTTTATAAAAGTAAGAAACTTACCAATATAAGACCCTAAAATCTAGGTCTTGATTACAATAACCACTATAATATTTTGGGGTGTTGTCTTCAAGAAAAGGGACGTTACTCTTGTTTTACCTCTAATCTCATTCCCTATAGAACAATTTTTTAAACTTATATCTTCAACAAGGGAGATGTGAAACGAAAACTAATGGTTGGCTTTTTAAACTTTTTTTGGATGTTATTTACATACATGCTACGTATGGTCGATATTTTTGTACGCCTGTGAAACTTGGACACTAAATGCAAGTCTCGAAAGAAACATAGAAGCGCTGGAAATGTGGCTGTACCATAGAATGGCCAGGATCTCTTGGAAAGAGAAGAAGAAGAACAAAGAGGTACTGGAAGAAATAGGTTTGAAGCACACGGAGCTATTGAAAACTATAAAAACCAGACAGCTCGCGTACTACGGGCACATACGACGTCACCAAAGTCTCCAGAAATCTATTACGGAGGGAAAGATCAACGGGAAGAGACAACGTGGTAGAAAAAGAAAATCCTGGCTTGGTAACATCGAAGAAACGACGACTAGACGGATCAACGAATGTTGTGAGGTTGCTCTAAACCGAGAAGAATGGCGACGCACCATAGCATCCAACCTCTGGCAAGAGACGGAACAGTGGTAAAGGTAAATTTACTTAGTCAACGATAAAGCTATCAGTATCAGTGAGAAAAAGGCTAGCTTTCTGTACAGATGACAAGGTTGATAGTGTAGAACTTTTTCATTTTACTTGATTTTGGCTACTTAAAAAAGATCTTTGGTGCTTGGTAGGATATTTTATTAATTTTGAGTTTTATCTTAGGTTTCAGATAGCTCTGATCTAGTTCTTACCCACTCCCAGGTAGACTGACTTGGTTCAATATGAAGAAAGTGAAATCCTGATTATTTTCAACACCTCAGGACCAAAATAATGTTTTAAAGCAAGAGTTTACTTAAACCATTGTAATAATAAAGAATGCAAGATGGGACTGCCAGAGTTAAATTTCACTGTAGATATCATTTTCAAAATAAGTTGGAGGGTCTAAATAGACAGAAAACAAAACAGGGGTTTTAAAGTCTCTCTTCACCCCTGCAGATCTAGTTGTTTCACATCGTTATACATATACTGTGCTGCATTTGTAAATTAAAAATTCAACTAAAGACAAATGCAGGAATTTTAGATAGCAATTATTTTTTTTCTTCAGATTTTCCAGGATAAAAATCATTTGATGTCAAACGACAATAAAATTATGTTATAAATGAATGGATAAAATGTGCATATCATCAAATATAATAAAAAAATTTCAATATTGTTACAAAAGCAATCATATATATATAAATAAATCATATGAGGTAAAATGATACATTGACAGGTTAGTCTCAAATATGTTATATAAACCACCCATGCTATTCCCACCACCTCTGGTCTGCCAAGAACGAAACAAAAGATTTTCTTTTTCATATTATATTTTCTATACAATTTTTTAAAACATTTGTAAGATTCAGCACACCCCTTACATTAAAAAAACACATTTAACACAATTGATACAGTACAGGGATGTCAAATTTTAATGTTTTTCAGGTTATTCCTGGTTTTTAATCCATTTATTGTCTATTGCACAGCTTGTTCTGTGTGAGATAATCATTTCAGGGTATTTTTCAAAAACCATTAGGCATCCCTGTTTATACTTCTTAAGAAAGAGATTCTTTGCATTGATAGCGTATATATTATATGAGCACATGAGGTACCGGTATATCAGACTTGGTTTAAGGCTGTAAGTTATAGAATATATTCATGAAAGCAGCATTAAAATGACTGGCATACAGTCAAACACTGCAATTAGCGCAGGCATAATGTCTGTACCAAATTTTAAAGGCAAACCTGTTAAGCCAAGAACTAAATTAATTGTAATCTCAAGGTCATACTATAATGATGATGCAATTTTTTTATGGCTAGAGAACATTACAAAGAAATATAGACTTTAAAGTTCAATTGCAGTAATTTAGATTAATTTTAACTCATAGTAATGTATCACCCAGAACTACCAAGGGACATGCAAAGAACAGCAAATTAACCAAATGCAAAAGACCACACAAGATGTAAAATAAAAACAAACAGAAAAGCCATCATTCAGTAAACTATAATTGAAAAAAAAAAAGACTGAATAAATTTGAAATTGAAGTTGAATTGATAGGGTGGGAGGATTGATAAGATGGGAGGACAGAGAAAACTGCAGTTATATTGAGTTTGTTTCTAAATCTAATGGTACCTAAATACTTGATACTGATGGTTTTGTTTAGTTTTTAATTCAAACACAGCCAATGTGGGATATACTAGTTGACTACTATTTTAAAGAAAAGAATGAAATGTTTTGCTGCTAGACCTTCACTTATTTTTTTTTATGAAATCAAAATTGCAAAGAGGTCGATTACTAAATTTTTTATGTTTTTGCTCTGCAGTGAAATGTAGCCTTTTATTTGTCTACAGAAATCATGTGTCATTTTGACATTCAATACATGAAACTGAAAAATAGTACAGTGTAATGCACTTAAGTAAGTTCTTGGGAACAGCTAATTAATAATAATAATAATAATAATAATAATAATAATAATAATAATGAAGTTATTTTCTAGCGCCTCTTCCTACATGTAGGCTCGAAGCTCTTTACAACAGTATATCTACCCAAACAATACTGACATAATGACAATTTTGTACAAAACATAATCCATTAACAATTCAAAACAAACACAAGAAAAACAAAAGGTGCATGTACAAAATTAAAATTCAGTTCAAAATTTTGAGCCAAAGTAAAGTTGACAGAAAAAAAAAATATCAGTAGGAGTTCTAAATTAGATTCAGGTTATTCATAAACTAAGTGAGCTAAGTGGATTCAAATGAACATACACAAACAAAACAATTGATGAATTTAGGACAATATTAAGGGGCCAAGAAAACTACATATATAGGTAAAATGGCACATCATTTACAATAAAACCAAATCAAATCAATAAAGCATCATAAGCATTGCCAAGGTACAAGTGAAATCTGATGAGCAAAAAATGACATTATGAAAAAAGAGACTAAACAAAAATGGTCACTAACTTATTGAAGTTCCGATTATTTTGAATTATTTCCCTCAAAGACCAACCATAAGTTCAACAGTGACCTGCACTTAACAAGAAATTCATCTATAGTACAAGAAAGGCAAGCATAAAAATAAGTTCAATCTCTTGCAAACCACAAAGCTCATTGCCATGCAAGTCAAAAACACAGAAACAAAACAAGTTGCCATATATTAAAAATTGTGAAAGATAAAAAAAAGAAAAAGAAAAAAGCTTTGGTACTTAAGGTATTTAGACCTTCGGGGTGTGGTAGTTATTTTAAGTTGTAGTTAGACTAAAGTGCCAAAACTAGTTAGTTTGGATTTTTAGTTACTGCAATAGCGGAAGTGTGTGTGAAAATGATGTAATGTCTGGCGCTGTCGACTATATAACAGCAAGACACAAGAATCGCGGAGGAGGAGGACCATTAGTAGCGCTCGAGTTAGTGAAGTCTGGCCTAAGATCAAGGGTACTTCGCACAGACCTGTGTGTGCTGCTTCAGCTGCTACCTATGTCGCGCAGACATTCTATGGTCAAGTATTATCTCCGTGTATTTACCTGATTAGTTATCAAGTGTGTGTTTAATTGAGTATGGGGAGGTTTCTAAGGGGTAATTTTCAATAGATTTCTCATTTCTGTCTGGGGCAGCCGAGTCAGTTGATATTAGAGTTTGTGGTTTGTGGTTGTATTTGAATCTGTGAGGCAGTGCCACATGATGTACTTTAGTTAGTCCTACTGTTGTAGCGCCTGCATGCAAAGACATTTATTGACTGATATCCCTGAGTCTATTTTTTAATTTAGGTCTCGCTACTTTTGTCTTATTTACTATAAAAAATACTTATCGAATTGTTGCGTACAACCAGAGTTTGGTATTACTGAGTGACATTGTATTTCTCGTGTTGTTGCAGTCATGTTATTGTCGTGATTATATCAAATGAGTACTTTGTGGTGTGCTCAGTGTCGTTAGTGATCGTTTGTGATCTTCCTGTCCTGTTAACAAGTCTTGTACCCTAGCACTGCACAAGGTTATGAAACAAGCTGCTAGTACTGTAGCTAAAGCATTATATTGTAAGTCTCAAAACTCCAAAACTCCTGCGAATGAGTTGGATGTCAAAATGTTCACATTACACTGATAATTCGAACTATATATTTGCAAAACTTCCAAATGATGAAAAGTGCCTAAATTTGTTTGACATTTTTTAAAGATATTAAACCACTTATATAGAGAGAAAGGGGGGAAATAAATCTACTTTTAAAAGACATTCTCAGGTTAGTGTTCCCAACATATGATCTATTCAGACATCTTGCAAGACATACAGTGGAAACCTCCGAAATCAAAGTATAATAAACCTTATTTCTCATAATTTAAAGGTTTTTTGCAGGTTTCTTTTTCCTCTTTGACTTTGCTAGATTTGAATCCATTTCAGAGTTTATAAGGCTCTATTCTCTTATTTCAAAGTTTATCCAAAGCTGTAAAGTTTTATCATAAACAATCACTGCACAAAGGCTTTATTCAGAGAACCTACACAAGAGTGGCTTAGCAAATAGTCTGGTCTCTTAATTCAAAATTTATATTATCACCTAGAAAGTCTTCCTTCTAATGCCTAGCAGTATCAGTTTTACCTCCCCAAAGCAGAGAAGTTTTACGATAAACACTCACCACACAAAGGCGCCATACTTAAACCTACAGAGAGGTGTCTGATTGTCTATGCAATAAGTTCGGCTTTGCATTTAAGTAAGGGTGTGGTGAGAGAGGAAGGTGCTATAGAATTGAAAAGTGACTTGCTAATAAACCTGGTAATTTGAATCCTCTTACTCAATTTTTTTTTCTTCACTCCCAATAAATTTGAATTAGATGGTCTTCACTGTATTTCTACACCTTTGGTTTGATCTTGTTCACAAAATATTACCAAATAGAGTTCTTTCTTTCCAATAACTCTTATAACCATCCTTCAATTTGCCCTGCATATCTTAAAATTCAGTAGAAGTTACACATAAAATAAGCTAATAAATTGTGTAAAGTGAAACCTCAAAACAAAGCACAGAACAATGACATGCATGATTGCACTAGCATTAGCAGCAACATAAATCAGCAATACATAAAAAATTGCCTTTAAACTTAAAGCTCTTTTCTAGTCATAAAAGTAAACAGAACACCAACATTTTGAGCAATTTACAGGGAACATAACAACAGATGTCACTCGGTTTTAAAGTTAATTCTTATTCTTCATACTATTATTAAATGTCTTCCAACCAGTCAAAATGAGTCATAAGTCAAAATCGGAAGGTAGTCAGATATTGGTATCACAAAAAAAGCTTATTTTCTCTGCTTTCAAATGCAACAAACAGAAAATCTCTATCATACTTCTGCATAAAGTTATGGCCATTTGAAAGTGACAGGGTTAGGTCTTGTGAAATTTCAGAAAAGGGAGAAAATAGCATTTAAAGTTTAGACAACTAGAAGGGTGCAACCATATTAACTAAAACTAAACCTGTAAAACATAAAAATTCAACATAGATTAGGTGTGAAAACTGTTCAGAAATGGTTTTAGCGTCAATATCTAAAATAAAAAAACTAACCTCTGAACGCCCATTTATCTTTAAAAGCTCATATTTCAAAACTAAAACATTCGACTTACAACTCATTTGGACAGAATGCGAGACATATGTAGCTTGCCGGTATTTGCCTCTCCTCAGCTATACTAACAAAAAGTTAAAACTTTTCACATTCAATTCTCGCCATTCATTTTGCTCTGCTTCTATGGAAAAGCTTCTTCCAGCTCTGGTAATTACACACTCTTCTGTGATAAGTTGAACATGGAATATTCTGCCTCAGTTGTCACTTCTCTTTCAACCTGCAATCAAATTTATAAATTTTACTAAAGATACTTTGAAACTTATGCAAACAAAATGTAACCTTGAATTTTTCAAAAACCAAACTATAAGTGTACGGTACAAAGAAAGAAATCTGGTACCTGAATATAGTTTAAATAAGGCAAATATTTGCATACCCTGTTCAGCCAACTCCGCTTAAGTCGATACCAAGGGGACATTACCAATAACATCGGCTTAGGTAAAAATCAAGTTCATGTATAAATAAGGAATTGACCCTGAGTCCCAAATTATCAACTGAAATAGAAATTTATTCTTTGTGTCATTACTGTGCTTCCTGGTACTCAAAACTGTATTGCAACATCTTTCTGTTTTCTTTTTTTCTTTTCAACTTAAAAAAAAAACAGTTTGATTCTTTCTCTTTAGCTTTGATCAGAGCAGTTTACTTTCTGCCCGGAACAAAAACTGTATTAGAAGGGCTAGGCTATGGAATGGTATTGCCTCAGAGGAGTAGTACTGAGTAGACAATCAATAATCCTCAGAAGGCCTACTTATAAACTAAAAACTTATATGATGCTTCTCACCCTTTTCCAATCAAGTATGTTCACACACATATTACAACAACATCCAACTGCTTGCACCAACAGTTAGGATTGGACCTATTGCTCTTTGTCTTGTGGATAGCTATTCTTGTTGTAAACGTGAATGCAAGAGGCAGGAGGTGGATCAAATAGTCCTGCAGTTTGTTTGGCGATACTGACAGGTATAGTAGAATTTGTCTCAGCAGTTTCTTTACTATATGTTCCAGATCACGCATTACGCAAACAAATCGTCCCCTATGATACTACCATCATTGTTGATTGCTGGCAGACACATTGTATAAGCTAGATCTATAGAGTTAGTTCACTTGCAAAAAGGCTAAATATGCCTTTTTTAATTAATAGAATGAAGATGAATGTGGCGTTGTGGTCCGTTGGTAGACGCTCACCTTTCGGACTGAGAGGTCCGAGGTTCATACCCTGCACTTTCAGGTCAACATTTAGTCCTTGCCAGAGGCTATTTACACACATTTCTCCGATTAACTCATGATGCTTTGAAGGAGTACCCGATTATAGGTAATGAAAATCTTGTCAGTACGCTAGAGGGATGAACTTCAACTGCTGCTCCTCTGAGTTAAGAGGGTGATTCGGTCGGTAATGGCATGTCGAGGAACCCATGTATAGATATTAGAGCATTTTTAGTGGATTAGGCGTTATAAAAAAAACGCTCTATTCTTTACTCTTTAAAAAAATAAGGTTTTTCTCTCTTCTCTGGCTCATACAGCATCAACTTGAGCAGAAGTGCTTATTACAAGAAGGGGGAGAAGCCTACAATAAGAATATCGACTGGATTAAAAATTGAGTCAGGTGACATCAATTTAAGTGGAGTTGCCTGTATTTCAGGTTTAAATGGTACAGTCCAGTCCAGATATTTCAAACCCAAAGGGACCAAAGTTTAAACTTTTACAAAATATTAAAGAGCCATAAGATCAGTGGCATAAATATAGTTCAAATTAGGCAAATATCTGAAATATCCAGGATGGGATTAGATGGACTTGACTGTAGGTCTAGAATACCTCATTTTTAGAAAGGAGAAATCTGAGAGAAAATATAAAACAAAATTTCACAGAAATTTAAAGAGGTCCAAATACTGTACTGATAGTTATAGCTTTAAATAGGGCCAAGGGTCTTGAGCTCAACCTCCCAATGTGGGCTCAGGTATGGTATTGATAAAAACCTTTGTGGTGTGCAGGGTAGACTTGATGTGAGAACAACCCAGGCTACCCCGTTTTCAGGGGCAATATGGAAAACTTTACAAAATATACATCGCTTGATGCAGTCCAGTTAGGATATTTCACATCCCTTGGGTACAAGAATTAGTTTTAAAATTATTCTAAAGCCAAATTATCTGTTATCACTTTGGTTCATAAAAAAAACAACAGTCTCAAATTAAATATTAAAAAAAATACTTCAAATTAAAGGAATATTCAAGACATATAAGCTTGACTATAAATTAAACCCAGCAGGTGAGATAGAAATTCACACGATGAAGATGTGCTTGGTAAATGTAAGAGCAAATATATGATGGAGGGAAGGAACGCTCGAATCAAAGCGCATGTAGAAAATTATGTGTCACGATGATATTTATCTCAAAAAGAAAAAAGAAACAAAAAGCAAATCTCTGTAAATGAGAGCAAGTATCAATGACAAAAACTACCTTTAGAAAACCTGGAAGTTCTGGGACATCTTTCTGTGTGGTGAAAGTTTCGAGCAACATTAAACCTTGACATCTGAGGAAATAGTAGACAACAATTGAAATTAGTAAAATAGCAAAATATATTCAATGCTGCACAAACCCTTAATACTGTCAAATATGGACATCAGATCTCATCTGTGGCAAGTAGTTGGAAAAAATCATAACTATCGTCAAAGCGTAGAAAGACTTCACTGCCAAGTTTGGAGGCTTAAGAGATGCAACAAAAAAAAAAACCAACTAAACCCAGGGTTCCTACAGCCACCAGGCTATCAAATTCCAGGGTGTTTCCAGGAATTTCCATGCCCAAATGTCAAAATTCCAGGCCATGCGCGGCAAAATCAAATAAAATTTAGACTTGATCAAACTTTTTTATAGTAAAAAATTACATTGTGTGGTGCCAACACTAGCAAAAAATTTCTTTTTTTTTTGCTTTACTTCCAATTAGAAGGATTCATAACTAAAA
>BMAT01001017.1:0-12533 GCA_019649035.1 Elysia marginata | reverse complement strand
GAGAAATAAAAACGGCGGAGGCAATAATTTTTTGATTTGATTTAACTGCAGATAAGACTTTGAATACAATTTCGATAGATTTGTTCATTTTCCAGGTTTTTCCAGGCTCGATGGCCATTTTCCAGGTTTTTCAAGGGTAAAAGCAAATTCCAGGGTTTTTCCATGCCTCCTGGAATTCCATGCCCGCGTGGGAACCCTGTAAACCATTACTTTTTCAGGACGACAGAAATTACGTGAATGGTGATTCAGCATAATATCATAGCGATAGTTTGGAAATCGTGAAGATTTAATCGATCCAGCCACAGAAGTACAGTGAACCTAAGATCCAACAAACTGCACGGGAAAAACTAGTAAACTTGTAACAAGCAAGAATGCTTTGAAGTAGCCTAAAACAATCAAATAGAACAACAGTTACAACTTCTACATTATCATAGAATTCGACGAGGGTTTCAAGCTTTTTCAAAGCTACACTTTCTTCCTCTAATGTGTTATAATATCTCTCTCACTTACTCACTGATAACGATAGATGTATTGCTGATGAAGTGACTGACCAGATATATAGGCTAAGAAAAGTCCACATTTAGTTTTAGCTCCACTATTAGCTTGTTCAAAATCAGATAAGTTTGGAATCAGTTCATTCTATGAAAGGTAAAAAAACAAACTTTTTTTTTTGCACAAATATCCTCAATATCACCCATGTTTAACAATAATGGAAGTAATGAGAACTGTGCAAAAAAAGTGAGACCTCAAAATCCCAGTGTTCTCTCTATTTGCCCCAATTATAATTTTTTTTGGCCATTCCAAGAACCAAAAAAAAATGTCTTGCCAATAAAGAGAAGAACCCAGTTTAAAACTTAATTTAGAAGGAGAATGAAATAGTAAAAAAAAATAACACTTTTCATTCAAACATCTCTAGCATTCTTAAATGCTGTTAAGCCTTGTTTCCATGTGTACGTAAAGAGTAGTGTACAGTGCCTTCCGGAGTCCGTATAGCTGCATGATGCATATTCGATCGATGGCTGTAGCTTAACGCATTACGAACACATGGATACACATCAGTTAAATTTCTATATAAACGTTGTTTACGCATTACGCATGGCGTTTACGCATTACCTGCACATGGAAACAAGGCTTTATGCTTATGGAAACCCTTTCATCAATTTCTCACTATCGGCGCCGATGTAAGGATCCTAGACTTCCTAAGGGGTCAAGTTACCGTGCAATACTTGCTCTCTTTATATAAAGTATTTTTTAAACCATTATAACAAGCACATGCTAGAACAGTTGTTCAACTGTTTTAAAAAATTTCCAAGTTAACAACTACAGCTACGCAACCTGGGAGGGGCTGGGTCTTGGTACATGTCCAGCTGAAAGTACTGGTTATTCCAGAGGAAACAGCGCCGGATTTTGAACACAGTGTAGTGCTGGTCATCACGCTGGGCCATCAGGATCTGCACAAAATTAGGAATAGATATCTTTGATAGTTTGTTTATTGGCATAAAAACTATCACAACTAGCTGCCAATTACAGTTTTGTCATATATATTGTTTTAGAAAAGATATCTTAGTAGTGATAAGGTATGAGAATAAATTTAAAATATTTATCTGCCCTTCAAGATGTTCTATGTTCTAATAGTAAAGACCTAGGCCACCGTAATCAAAAGGCCTGTCAGTCAAAATGTAAAAAAACTTGTGCATGAGAGTTCTAAGGATCTATCTCTTTTAAGTTCTTAGTATAGTTAGGGCACATGAGAACTCAACTAGTGCTTTCCTGTTATGGGCCAACCCAAAACAAAGTTATATACAAAATATAGGAAATATGATATCTACTCATGTTGGAGTTTTCGGCCTGTTCTATGGCGGTCTAGGTAAAGATCCATAGCGGAACAATGGATCTGAAGAAATCAAGTTATATTTTTCTTATGCTAATTTATTGATCCTGACCAAATTGTTCCATGCCAAGTATGTGACAAGTAGAAGTACCACTTTTTATATGTAAATCTGACATAAACCATCTACTAATTGCAATAACATGTGACAGAGCAAGATATATCTGCATTCCACATACTCTAGCAACATGTGTGACCTACTAATATTTTTAACAAAACAAATTACCATAAGAAAACACACTTGTCAAGTCTATACGAGTACAAGCTCTGTTTGTCGAGCTAAGGAGAAGAAGCAATTAAAAAAAATATTTAATCATTATTATAAAAAAGTGCGTAGAGCTGTTCTTCCTTTGAGAGCAGAATTGTCAGACCTCTGCTAGAGAGCAGGATATTCATTCACACCTCATAATCTCTCTCTGAGACTGGCATCCTAAGCTCTACACTCTGATCATTGATCTCAGGCCGGCGAATTGTATGCGTATAAGTCCAGTTACCTGTAGAAGAGTAAAAAATATATTATAAATTGTTGAATCTGATACCTCTGAGATGAAATACTGTAGCTCTATTTTTTTGACTGAAGAGATTCAACACATTTTCTGAAATAATCATGCAAAAATCATTGCAGCCTATTTCATTCAACAAACCAAAAAAAAAGAACCGATTACACGACATCTCAAGACAACACAGGGCGGAGAGCAAGATTTAAATGCATTGCAATCTAGTCCATGTAATGCAAACCTGTATACTTGGAATAATTAATTATTTCAAACTTCATTCAGATAACTGACTTTATTTCTCTTTTGTAATGCATACTACAAATTCATGTTTAGAAAATATGAACTTAACTTTTATTGTATTCAAGATATCTGAACTAAAATATAATTTCTGTGAATAGACACTCATTAAAAAGACAAGGTATGTAACATGAAGACTTGATAGACTTGACACGCAAGTAACCCACCTTGCTGGCCTCGTTTTCTAAGTCGGGCCTGCATCTTCCTGCTAGGAGTGACCAGGTAGTCATGCACAACATGGAACTCCTGGTAGTGGGGGAATTGCTGACAATGGAGGAAAACATGAAATCAGTAATTTAAAATCTGAAAACTACGGTTGATTCAGGAAGGTTTGGGAAGCGACAGCTAAACACCTGTTCAAATAAATTTAACAACCTCTATGAATTGTCTGAAACTTGAAGATAATCACAACTGACATATGACGTTTTATTAGAATGTGTCAATCAGTTTGATTTACATTAATTTTTTCCAACATTGTATACACAGAAACATGAAAAATAGAGCCATATCATTTAAAAATCTTTTTTATGGCTATTCCTCAAAATATTTCACAGTATGAGGATTCAGCCCTTGAATGTCTGCTGCTGCAAAAGAAGGCCTTGTTTGTATTAGATAGAAACTGCTATTTTTTAAATAAGATACGCAGATGGCATCAAAAGTAGTGACCATGCACACTACACAGGGTTACAGTTCCTATCCAAACACAAGCATTAGAAATATAATAGACTTAACATGAAATTTGTCCACTTTCAATAAAGTTTCAATAGTGACCTACAATATTTAAACTTCATTTAATAATTTAAGATTGTATTGACTAAACAGCATGTAACAACAACAACAAAAAATAACCTCATCATCTGCCATACTCGAGACCAAAAATTTGCGCTTGACGCTGTTTGGTGCTAACCTGTCTCCCAAGTCAATGCCAACCCTGGTACACACAGCCTGCAATTAATGAACAAAACCATGGCAAACCAATGAAAAACTGTACTTTTTCACGGTTAACTTAATATATAAAAAAAAAAAGCCAATACAACTAACTCTGCTTCAGATAATCTCCAGGATACACAACAAATAATATTGACTTATGTGAACAGTCGAATTTTGTGCAAGTCCTTATACATAACTGTTTCCATTGGATCAGAAAAAGAATCGACATGAGCAAAGTTGATTGTAGGTGCTACTGGCCATGTTCATAACCATTAAGTAATCAAACTTAAACTGCAATCAATTTGAAAGCTACACATCATTTGAATTCAGCCTGAAATACATCTTGTTGCTCAACTTTTCATGCTGCTTTATCAATTAAGCAGATTTGGTGTCAGGATTTTAGCTGAAGGTGATTTAATCATGCAAAAAACACTTGAACAAATTGGCCCTCTTCCTGCTTCTGACCAATTAATATTGAAAATTTCTTTCCTCAAATCCCTAGGGGCAAATGAAATTTAGTGAAGAGTGAACAAAGAGGTGTTGCATTGTTGATAAGCATTGAAAGAAGATATTTGAGATATCTTAAAGCTTCTTAAAACATATGATTATATCTCAAGAACTAAAATCAAAGTTTAAAAACAGTTCACAGCTTTCCTATTTTTGAAGCTAGAAAGTCACCTACTGCAATCATGCGGGAAATTTTCCCCTCAAAATCAGTTGAATTGTCAATCACATCATAGTAGGGATGCCCCACCCAGGCCTAAGAAAGAAACAATAAGATGAGATATTAGTAAAAATATAAATTAGAGGCAAGCTTTTATCTATTTAGTGACTTGCTATGAGTTCCAGGTATTTACGGGATAACCTGTACCTACAAGGGATAATAAAAAAAATGTTTCACTCAAAACACTACATGTACATTTACGGGAACCGTTTTGTACCAGTGCTTTTGCTTCAACTTTCAATTGAGTGTTGTTCCTAGTTTTATCATGATCATATGGTAACTTGTTATGCAATAAATTTCTTTTCAAGTGCAGTCACTATAAACTTCTTCAACTTTTTTTTTTGTGTACAAAAAAGAAAACCACAATACAATAACTCAAATTTATTCTGTTAACTAAAAGTTTGTATATTGATCTGCATGTTTTAAAATTGCCAGGCACCAGTGTTTTAAGAAAAATAAAGGAGGAAAAAAAAGGCATAGACTCTCCTCATAATGTTCCTGAAATAAATGGGAGATAATGTTTTAAAGGTATTCAAGAAAAAAAATTGACCGAAGACGCATATATGTGTCGCAAATTCCAATGCGGAAAGGACGGGAGACGTATATTTTTGTTACATTTTTCTATGCTGAAGTGACCAGAGATATATATATGAGTAAGGGATAGTCCATTCGTTTTTCCAATCCACATTTGGTTAAAATCCAGTCCAAGTAAAAGAACTTCCGCTGTTGTGAACTTAGAAATTTCGTTTCCAACATGCAAGATGGTTGTGGGCTAAAAATTTGATAAAAATGCAATTTAGACATAGATCTAGATCCAGAAATTGAGCAAAAACTTAGTGTTATAATTCTCTCAAGTTCTGGAGTATTTATCTATTTTAGATTACTTTATGGAGTGTTTCTACGTTGATTTTTGCACTTTGTGAGGTTAGTTTCACATTGAATTTTGATTTTGGTTATGTTTTTCTCCTTTCATTTGTTGATTTTGGGGCAGTGTTGGTCACATATGTACATGATTGTTTTTCTTTACAAGATCAGCCGAAATCAGTCCAAAACACACAAAAATTCACAATATTTACTGACAAAAGTCATTGCAAGAAAGCATTATTCACCTGAGTAAATTTCTAATGCCATTACGTAGTATTTTAAACAATAAAACCAGTGTTTGCTATCTTCTACTGGTTAAAGAAAATTTTAGCTACAACTCTGGACCTAGGGGGGAGAATTGAACTGTAGCTCTGGTCACTTAAGTCATTAAAGTGTTTAAGTATTTCTTTTGATCTTTGTCATTAAAGAAATAAAAAAATTCAAGTTAAATCCATGTATTTGTATTCCAATCCCTTAGAGTAGAGACCGAGGCCATAACAGTTTGTCATCACTTACGTCAGCTGTGATTCTGTCAAGTTGACGAGCTCCTTCAAAATCCTCCTGCCTAGTCTTGTGGCCGACACAGGTGTAGAACGCCTCAGCACCTTTTGCAGCAGACACCATGTGGATTACCTGGAGTCAAAATATTATTGGACCATCAAATGCATGTAATAAAATCATAGGAATTAGTGTTAGAAACAAAGCTATTGCACAAAAAAATCGTTAAAAATCTTTTTTAAGAACTATAAAAACATTATTACAGTACTGCTTAATTATAGCAGGACCCACTTCAGCAGGACAAACCCCACAGCGGATCTCTGAGGAATCCCCCTTTATTTCTCTATATAAAGTCTATTACCTGTGCATGGCATGGGTATAATGGGGCAAGAACAGGCCTGAACATGGACACAGCGGGAGGGATAGGGGAAGCATTAGATAAGTTAGAGTAAGAATTTAAGTAGTGAACTTTTCTTGAAACACAAGTCTTCATGAGACAGTGAGTAGGCCCAACATGGATTTGGCTTGCCGTTGTACTGCATTGTGCCAGTCAGTACAAGTTTGGCGCATGCTTTTGTTTGTGTTTCTAGTTTAGAAGTCAGTGTGCATTGTACACTAGGGGGAAGGATAGAGGGGGGAGTTCATTGCGTCAATGTGACTGTCATTACCTGTGCGGTGCAGTGGGAGTAGGCACTGTATGTCTAGAGCGAGATGATATGTGTTGTAATATCTAATTCTAAGCCAACACCATCTGTAAAAGGCGGTGGAAAAAGAGGGTAGGAAAGCAATGACATGTGGCCACATTACATGGGAGTGTGATCAAAGCATTTTGTTTCTTCTTTTTTTTTTTACAACCCCCTTTACATTCCTATTGGGGAAAAACGCCTACTGCAAGATTTTTCTTCTGATTCGAATTATTCCACTTGTGGAGTGGAGCAGTGTGGCTCAGTGGTGAGCGCATCGCACTTCTAAGCTGGCGGTAGCTGATTTAAATTGCAAACCATGACGCAAGTTGTAGCTGCCTTAGGAAAGCAATTTATACACACTTTCCTCAGTCCACCCACCTGTAAAATGGGTATGAGGGTGGATCAATATGTTTTGAGAGTTGCTCTGTATTTTCTAAACTGTTAATGATACATACATGAAACTTTCAGTCCTTCAAAATACTCTCCATGGCTCTCTGTGAAACGTTTCAGCCTGATCTGCCACTTCCGGAACACACCTTGGTAGTCTTCTTCCGGTATGGTCCGCAGCTCTGAATTCACTGCTTTTGCAAGGTCTTGAATGCGGTCAAACTTCCGTCCAACTAGCCTGTCCTTCAGAATCAGAAACAACCAGAAGTCACATGGGGCCAAGTCGGGACTGTAGGTGGGGTGGGGCAAGACTTGAATTCCTAGCTCCCGCAGTGATTGAGTTGTGGACCTTGCTTTATGAGGACCTACGTTTTCATGAAGAAGCAAGGTCTTGGAGGTGCTAACCTTTGGTCGCTGCTTATCTGGGAAAGCACATTCTGGACATAATATGTGGCAGTCATTGTAGTGTCTTGAGGCAAAATGTCAACTACAAGTGGGCCACCGTAATTGAAGAATACCGTAAACATTCTCTTTCGGCTTTGAAATCCTGGACGCAACACGACGGGTCTGTCTCCTTGCCATCTACCCATTATGCGATTTAGGCGTTTTGGTGGGATTATAAAGAAGGAGAACCAAGTTTCATCACCTGTGACAATGTCGGAAAGCCTTTTAGGGCCATGCGGTTCAAACATATTCAGCAATTCCGTTGTTCAACGAACCCTCTCTCTCTTTTGATCAACCGTTAACAAATGGGGTATCCATCAGGCACATACCTTTTTCATACGGAGATGTTCAGTTATAATGGTATGAACTGTGCCATACGAAAGGCCGTTGGTGTCGCTTAATTCTCGTACAGAGATATGGGGATCTTCATAAATGTGCTTCTCGGTAGAAGCAATAGTCTTCTTGTTCACACATGATTTTGGTCGCCCGAGACGAGGGCAATCGGAAAGTGATTCTTTACCTTCATTGAATTCCTTTACCCAACGGCAAACAGTTTGATAAGAACAGGCACAGTCCCCACAGACAGTCTGCAAAGTTTCATGGATCAGCTTTGCGGATTTACCAAGTTTACAGCGCATGAAAATGTAAAATCGCATGTTAATCTTAGTGAACTCCATCTTGATTGCTGCAGAGCTATTCACCGCATGTTTTCATGGTGGCATAAAATGGACAGTGACAACGTCACATGGATTATTTTCATTTGATTTGACAGAACACAAGCTGATGATCATTTTCATATATGACATGACTACCAAAGGTCGCGCATTTACAAACAGGAAGGTCACTCTCATTACTTAATGATCCACCCTTGTACTGGCTATAGGAAGTGCTTGAAATTTTGTAGAACGTTAGTGTTTGAGCACCTAACAGGCAGCCGCGCTGTAACCCTCTGAAATATGACTTAAATTTGCTTTGGTGTGTATTGGGCTGCTGGGGGAAATATGTAAAGTCTTGTGGCTGGCTTCGGCGGTGGAAGACTATAATCCAAACTTTTTTTTTTGTTTAGACATGTTCTAATGTATTATTAATATCATGATCTTTGATGCTTTGAATAGGCCTAGAGAGTCTATTAGGGTTTGTTTACAAATTTTAAAATCACCATTGAGAGTGCATTGGAAGTGCTTTTCAGTTTCCATTTTTTTCACTTGAACACAAAATGGAAGGAAGCCGTCAAAAAATTCGCAATGAGAACTTTTTGGTTTCTTTGAGTTTATAATCTATCAGTTTTGGCTTATCTGCAACAAAACAGCTGCTTGAAAAAAAAAAGTAACTACACAATGCAAATCGTCACCTAAAATTACACAAACATAGGAAATTTCAGAATCTTAAGTTGTGCAATTTAGAAGTCCATACTATCTTAATGTTTTGGGCCATGATTCATTGTAATATGATTCTGACTCTTCACAAAACTAAACAGCTCGTTTTGGTTTAGAAACTTATATTATAAATACAAGCATAAATTTTTACATTTCAATCTAACTTAAGTTTTATTCTGCTTTTTGTCTTGTATTTATTTAGCATTTTGTTTCTACCTCCAAGTGGCATCTTGACTAGATTCTGGGTGTCTTTCTGCCCCACTTCCTACTTACTAATACAAGCACCCTACCTGGTTGTATCTGTTGTCTCTCATATCTACATCATTCCAGGCATTCTTCTGTTTCATTCTCTCCCAGCTTTCTCGAGATATATCTGAGACCGCACACAAAAAGGGATAAAATAAGATGTATCTGTATAATATAACAAGTTAATCACCCAACCTTGTGCAATTTATTGATCAAAATCATAGCTAATACAAACTCGAACAATTGTAATAAAAGTGATATCATAAAACTAATTTTTCTTCATTTTATCAACATTGACAAATTTTAAAGAAAAAACATATGAAGAGAAAAATTGCTCCTAACTATTGCAAAAGGACTGGCCCATTCTGCTGTTTTCAAGTAAGTTAAAAAAAAAAACAACAACCTACATATCACAGGGGTGAATGAAGACATTAAGTGCTTACCAATTAAAGGCTAGTGCGGCACCCCTATGACTAGGGGTATAGGGGTTATAAGGGTTATAGGGGTCCCATGGTCAATTTTCAGATTTGTTGAAATTATGAAAGTTTACCTTTTTCTCAACACGATGCTATCGATTTTTCGTTCTTAAGACACCTATAAGTATTTTTGTTATAGTTTTGAAGATAATGACTACGTCAAAACACTATGCAAATACGTTATAACAATAGGAAAAACAATGGCTTCGGCATATATAGTATAAGCTATCGCGTGCTGCCTATATAAACCCTGGCCTACAGTGTACTTTGGGAACAGTCCACTTTCAACTTAATTCAAGCGTACAATGTCAACACAAATGCCAAACAGGGTGAAGGCCATTCAAATTCATTCGAAAATTTTCCATAGTCTATTTCTTGTTACCTTTAGACTCTAAAAATAGCTTCTATCCTCGTTTTACATCTAAACTTGGTGACACTGACAGCGAGTATATTGCAGGTGGTGAATGGCGAGGTGACAGAACGCTGCTTGCTGAACTGCAGGCACGCATGAGACACAGGGGAGGGTAGATATACACAGCTGCATTGCCTAATACCTCAGAATTCCTTTTTCCCCCTTCTATTTGACTTTCTTTTACGTTTTTCTCAAAATATCTTTTTTTTTACACATATTGTTGTTTATCTCAAAAAGTTCTTGAGCAATTCACTTCAAACTTCGCATATGCACCGTTCTCAATTTTGTCAGAAGCTTTTTTTCAAAGTTTTTCTTTGTTTTTTGTTTTACTAATGTTTTTGTTGGGGAAAAGTTGGCACTTTTATCTTTTATGCAAACTCAAAAAAAAGTTATAAAATATCTAAAAAAAAGCAACTATGAAAAAATGATTATGACAAAATTTCTGAATTGACTGTAATAAACAATTGCTTTTTACAGAATGCAAATCCGTTTAGATTATAACTCATAAAGGCCTAAAGTTTACAAGTTTTATCTGATATGGCCGCTACCACAAACGGTTTCCATGGCAACCAAACACTCAAAATGACTAAATAAACGTTTTTATAATTTTTGTCCCACAAATACTAAAATTAGATCTTTATACAAAAAAGAAAAAAAATGCCTCTGGCTGCCGTACGGCTCTTAAAGGACTCATAATTTTTATGTACGTCACGGTCAGCAGGTTAAATAAAGCTAGCTTTATGTACTTACATGCCGATCCATCCATGGTACCGCGATCACAGATGAGCAGTGTGTCTCTTTTACGGGTTTTCGCAAGGTGGATGAAAGTATCCTCTACTCTGATCATTGTCTTGATAATGTCCTCTTGAAATGTGAAGGCTGTGTGTGTGTGTGTGGGGGGGGGGGGGAGAGAGATGGTTGGTTGGTTGTTAGAATTTTTAACATCCCAGTCAACTTCAAGGTTATATCAGAAATGGCGCTTGTGACAATTGAAGGCGTGCTACCACACTGTGATGTAAGATGGGCTTGCGTACACCACACCCAGTCATATTATCCTGACACCAGGCCGACCAAACCTAACACTAAATCCATAATGCCAGACACAAGCCGGATCAGCTGCTAATACCAGTTTTAAAGTCCTTGGTTTGACTCGGCCGTGGATAGGACCACGCAGCTCCCCATCTCTGAGCGAGTGTCTTACCGCTAGGCCAGAGAGCGAGAGAGAGAGAGAAAGAGAGAGGGGAGAGAGAGAGAGAGAGAGGGGAGGGGAGAGAAAGAGAGAGAGAGCAAATAAACATTATTTTGTTACCAGCAGTCTTGAGCCAAATAAGATATCACTGCGTTTGCAAAATGTGAATGTCCTATCGCATGTTACTTTGACATATATGTACTGCTGTATTCATACGGTTGATAGTAATATATAATATTTAAACGAACTGAGCCAAATTTCTTAGATGGAAAAAATGGAAAAACATAATTGCATATCAGTAAATGTTGCACGACGTTTAGGTCTAAGGGTTGATTACTTCCAAATTATTATTAAAAAACCAGATGTGCCATCTTGCTAGTGCAGTGCCGACAATAGAGACTATATACATAGGCCTACTTAGAAAAAATTAAATAGTAAAAGAAATTTTGAAAAGTGTTGACAAAAGCTAAAATTTGAAAGAAGAACTTCGTAGGAAAATTTTATTTCTTCGCCATGGTCCATTTCTGAAAACAATAATGAACAAAATATTTTCATCGCTCAAAGAATGACTTTTATTCACACAACCTTTCTACCAGTGCAGGTTGTAAGGTAAATCATTTCGTATAGCATGATAGATGTTGAGTTGTACACTTGGTCATTAAGTCTAAACACAATTTTTTCTTTTCACTCTCCAGAAATCACTTAGTTTTTTACTCTCTGATTCATCTCTCACAAGCGTGCAATTTACTTGCCAATGTAGATAATTTTATGCTTTGTTTTAACAAAGATTTAGCACCGTCCTCTTCCACAAACCTTTGAATCCTTCGCTTGAGATTAATTAACATGAGAGTTGAGACCCAATGGTAACCCACAGCCAACCTAAAATGTTATTGAAATGCTTTTCCTCATTACTTTCATCACTGTTCTAAGTGTTATTATTATGATTATTATCATTATTATTATTCTTACTAAGAATATTATTATCGTACCATCACCACAATCATCATGAGCATAACGGTTGGTATTACATCTTAAATTATTTTTGTAGAGGCATTAACTTAAAAGTTTGTCCTTTACTCAATATGTGTGTTAAGGAACAAGTAAGGGGTAGAGTCCTCAAAATTTTTGGCACACAGCTTAGCGAGGTATTAAACCATTCACTGAGTCCTTATGAAGAGACCGAGCTACCCAATGAGGCTCAGTGGGCACAGAGGAGCGAACAAAAAATTGCCTGGGCTCAGTGCCCCCCTCAGGACCAATGCAGATTGCTGTCTACTTGTCTAACCGTCTGGTGGGGCTAAAAAATTCTTGTATTAAACAGCAAGATGAGTAACGCAGCTCACAGAGACGATAGTAGCTACCAGTCCTGATCAGTACTCATCAGAGTAGGACATGTTCACACCTACACGTACTCACTCCCAGTACTTTTTGGCCAGTGTTATTTTAATCTATGGTCGCCTTAAGGATCGAAACTGGGACCTCTAGAGTAGTGGTTGACCGCCCTGAGGATCGAAGCTGGGACCTCTAGAGTAGTGGTTGACCGCCCTAAGAATCCAACCTGTGACCTCTAGAGTAGCGGTTGACCGCCTTACCAATTAGGCCATGGGACAAAAATTCTA
>BMAT01001012.1:260251-274320 GCA_019649035.1 Elysia marginata | reverse complement strand
CTGAATAAACAGAATAAACTGAAACTGAATAAACTGAGTGCCCCCCCTAATCTCACCTAACCGTGTGAGTCCCACAGTGCTTAATGACTTTTATGTGCTCACAATTTGCAGCACATTTTTTACTTACTACATGATGACATACTACTGAGCTGCTCACAGCGAGTCAAGGGTAAACAGAAGAGTCCTTAGAGCCGCTAGCAAAGTCCTGTACTCCTAAGAGCCGATGTAACCGGCTCGGTCTAAGTACAAAACCAACAGTGTTTGGTCTGAGATGATGACAGCCGCTCTTGGGACTCTGCTGTTTTACTTTGAGCTAGCGTGAGCAGCTTAAGGGAATGAATCAGGTAGCAAGAGTTGACTAGAGTATTTCAAGTTGTGCAAGCTGTACATGTATTAATAGCCAGTCATTTCGATTACTCAAATTATGAACGGTATAACCAAGCAACAACTGAGCAAAATATATGTAGTTTCTGAAGAATATGTGACCATAAGTGAACCTGTATCAAACAATGAGGACAAAATATTGCTTGTTATTTTCAAATTTTTAATACAGTGCAAATTCTGTAAAGACAATATTCTAGATTTTTAAGTGTAAAAATTATGAAGTCATTTCAAATCACAAAAGGATTCTAAAATAGCAAACTTTGTGAACATGGCTGGTATATAAATGAATAACATGCCTCAAAAGACTCAAGTTTTGTTACCACCCCGCCAAAAAACCCCTAACAAAATAACAAAACCCGACATATTTTATGCACTACACCTATCACATGTCAATATTGCAGGATTAGTTTTTGTTACAATGTACATGTATAACATAAGTGATATAAAAAGCTAACAGCAATATTCCTTAATGAGTTTAAGTAATCTAACAACGACGTAAAAATTAGTAATTTTGTTTTTTACTTAAATGATGCATAAATAAATGAAATAAATTTAACACATAAACAAACAAACAACAACAAAAAAGAACATAAATCTATGAGCTCGGCGTGCTACCGATATCACTGATGTACAGGTACTTAAATGTCTCTCTCTGCCACCGTTGCTCCAACTTTTGAGAAAAAAATCTAGATTAGAGGGTGTAAAGCATTGCAGATGAACGGCATGTTGACTAGATCTTAGTCTTAGTAACATAGTTGATAATGTGAACACACCTAAGTAAAACAAATGAATAAAATAAAATAGTAAACATCTTTAAAAAAAATTGTCATTCATTGCAAGCTAATGTCAGGTAAGACTTTGTGCTACTCAGCCTAATGAAATAGGAAACAAGATTCCATTTACCCCAAGAGTTATTATGTAACTCTTCGACATGGTATTTCATCTGCTTCTATGGATCATTTCATAATGCTTGTGTAAAACTTAACAGAAACCAGAGTGGACTGAAAACTGCACATGTATTTATGAATTAATTCAAAGACATGAAATTTTATTTATTTTTTTAGAGCCAAAATAATTGTGATTGTTTGTTTTTCTTAAAACCCAGAGGCAGGTAATTTTTCCATTGAACTACCGCAGATTAAAAAAAAGGACTGTTTTGACTTTCAAGACAATGTACATTGAACAAATTTAGATTTTAAGTTTAATTAAAACCTATTCTGCAATTCCGTTCTAACACATGGGCCAGGATAATGCTTTTGGTTGAAACAGATACACCTGTAAATATACATTGCAATCCATCTACATCCACATTTAAAGTTAATGTCAACACATTTTTTTTGTCCCAGGGTGCTGACTTTGTCAGGATTACACTGTAGATAGTATTATCCTTGCAATGTCTCCAGGAAAGCGTCTTTTTAAGTAAGATCTTAACTTCTAATGCCAAAACACTGAGAGATCTTTGAAAATGAAAACCACCGTTCATGCCTAAAACAACATACATGTATTAATAACAAAGAATATAGACATACCCCCAAAATATGCAGTCTTTTTCCATCTCTTCTTAAACTTAAGCCAAAAGTACAGGCATTTATAGCCAGGTATCAGTCGGTTTAAGTACATGTACATGTATGATGTAATAACAGTAAAAAATTTATAAGACAAATTGTACACTGATGGGCACTACTTGTGAAAAAAAAATCCTGAGGTCACAAAGGCTGTGACGCATAGCACATAAGATGATTACATAACATTACTCTTCTAAACATCATTTCCAAGTTTAATGCAATCCACAGGCAACCAGTAAACAAATTGCGTAGACCTGGGGCAATCAAATGCAAAAAAAATAATTTACTGAAGTTTCTGTGCTAATGGAACCAAGGATTAAAACTCAGACTCATGATCATTGAGGTAAAAAATTTGATCAGGATTTTTTTCAATCACAATTATTAATGCACGCATCTCCTAAACGCACGGTATTTGAGCCTCCCGAGTGCTGTGCGTTTAACCGGATAATACAGTATTAGAAACGAATAATACAAATCTGTAAAAGAGAAAAGCTTTGTTATAAATGTAATACATGTAGCATGATTTTTTAACACCTATTCCTGGAAATCACATTTTCATCCCACTGCTTTGTTTTGCCCAACCAATTTCCTCTTTAATCCCATACAATTTGATTGAACTCATTTGAATTACAATCACTCAACTCTCAAACTGTTTTCACCCCATATTATCACCAGAATATTATCACTGACATCAAAATGAACAGTCTGAAATTAACCATGGTGTGTATCTGGGCCACTCGTGTAATAAACAAACAAAACAGTCACATGTCGACCCACATTCATTTACAGCGTCAATGCACCTAGTTAAACAAAAACACTTGGCTCCACCAGATAGGCTCATCACGAGCAAGGATACACACCTAAGAAACAGTTTGTGCTCCTCGCCTATCCTCTCTCACACAATAAAAGGTTTATCTAACCAGCAAGACAAGACTTTCATGGCAATGCCTTGTCAATCATAAACACTCAGTGAGTCAGTCACTGATGATGCCTCCACTTCTTCCTCACCCAACCTTCATATAGGCATATAAGTAGATGCTAGGAGATTGACCCTTATTTTACTGTCTAGCTAAATAGTAGGCCCTGCATAAAAATAGGTGAAAAAAAAAGGAAGACTTAAGTAATACCCATCTGACCTTAAAGTCAAGCTTTTGACGCCAGTATGAGTGTTCATATTTAGAAATTCTGACTGCTTTTATTCTGTTGCGAGTTTTAAAAAAGATACGTAGGAGACAAATTTAAGCTCAAACACCTCTTACCCAAATACATTAATTCTCCATAATGAATTCCAGGAAATGTGCTGGACTGTACATACAAAAGTAAATATGTTTAAACATTTTTAAAAAATGGCAAGCTTTTGAATCTTCAAAAATGTTTAAAAAAAAAGCCTTACAAAAGCGACACGAGCAATGAAGATTCACAAATAAATACCATAAAGCCTAGATGGCTTTAATCGCAACTATTTGGGACAAGTTCTAAATTAATCTATTAGAAAATTCAAATAGAAATAGCAAGAATAATACTGATCACACCTTGCCCTTTCTTTGCAAAATACGAACATAAATGTGATACTTTATTCACCTCAAAGTAATCTATAGCCATTAAGTAAGATAAGCCACTTTGCGCACTAGATTTATATCGTAATTGCTTTTGCTGACCTCATGACTAATGCTCTAAAGTGTATAAACAAGAAACCCTCTTAACCTTAGCTTCCTAAACATGTCTCGATTTTATAGTGAATAAGTTGGAAGCATAGCATTCTAATTTTGAGAAAAAGCCATTTAATTAAGGCCTACTTTAACTTCCATCTCTATGTTTTTAATCAAGAAAGGTTTCAACATTTTTCCACATAATATGTGACATACATGTAATTATAAAGTTTTTATGAAATTTTCAAGTCTTAGAAAATTGTCTTGTTCACAAAAGTATTGTCTTTGAAGTTGAAAATTGCCACACCTGACTCCTTTACGCTGGATGCAAGACATATACACATGTATTAATAAAAAAGCACATTGTGACTACCTGTGGAGAAAAACTGCAGAAAAACTCCTGCCAAACACATTTATATTCTTGACTTTTTTTCTTTCTTCGTTATTTCTTTATTATTATTATCATGCCCTTCCCTTTCCTGTAACTTACATTTCTATATGGCATTGACAAAACCTTATGCACATAGTAGGAATGCTTTTGGTTAACAATTGGTGTACAAACAGCCTTGGAACAAAGCTTCATGTAAGTTTTTAGTTTTCTAAGAAAATTTGAGAAAAATACATTAAATTAATAGCAAGTAATGAATCTACATGAGGCTACCAGGAAAATTAATTGATAGTTGATAAGGCTAATGCTCTTTTAAAAGACTCTGAATTTTCTTAACCACATTTTTATTTAAACTGCAAATATCAAAGTAAAATGACTTTTCATCAAGTTGAAATTCTTCAGTCTCTCCAACTAAGTGAACTAGTTTATCTAGGATTTTGGTGTTATCATAAGCCTTCTGTATTTTTTCGTTTATTTCCAACAGTTCATGCAAAGAAAAGCCATTTGGTGCCAATACATCTAAACCCTTATTATTGCTCGTTTTTCTATTGTTGTCTTCATGTTGGACATCATTCTCGTCACTGCTATCACAACCATCTTCACCTTTCTCTGATATATCATCTGCCACAGACTCTTTTCTTGATTTGACATTTGAGGAGAGTTTTCTATCAGTTTTGTGTTTCTTTGCAGGCAATGAATCGCTTGAAACATCTGCTCCATGGCGCTTGTGCTTATTATAGTCTGTATCTGCATCTCTCCTTGGTGATTTTTCTTTTGGTGTTACTGAGGTTTCCTCATTATCTGAATCACTATCACTGTCCGTTAGGCCTGACACAATTTTAGCCACTTCTTTTGTTTGTACTTTGTGCAAAGGTTTTAAGTCTGTACTGCTGACGCTTGAGTTACTGACAAGGCGTTTCTCCTTGACCTTTTGTTTTGATTCAATTATCTCATCATTACCACTATCTTCATCAGAACTTGGGTCGGTTTTAAGTGGGGAAACTAACAGCCTTGGCTGAAAGTCAGCAGTCATAGCCAGATGCTCTGTTTGCAGTAATGCTTCAGATTTCACAGGCGTCTCTTCTTTTTTAGGTGCTTTCTTATTGACTCCTTCTAGCCCTTTGACTGGGTTTTCTCTGTGTTTTTCTTTTGCAGGTTTGTTTTTATCTACATATTTTTCTTTTTCTTTATCATGTTTATGTTTTTTAGGAAGTAAGGAAAATTCATTTTTCTCTTTCTTCACCGCACCCAGTTCTTTTTCTTTGTTCTTGGGGGAAGGTTCCTTCACTTTAATTTCCTTTGAATCTTTCTGAATAGTAGGTTTAGGTTCAACATGGTCTTTGCCTTTACTTTGAGAACTTTTAACTTTCATAGGCTTGCCTTCCTCTGTAATTGTTGAACTGGTTTTGCTTTTCTTCTTCTCAACTCCTTCACCCGAGCAAGATATTTCTTCAGCAGTTCTTTTAATTTTTTTCTTCTCACTTTTCTCTTTGTCTTTGGATTTTTTCTCAGACTGGTCATGCTTTTTCGCTGCTTGCTCTGATAGGTCCTTTTCTTTATGAGACGAAGAATGTTTAACCTTGCTTGATGAAGACGAACTGTCTTTACTTTTATGACTTGTATGCTTTTCTTTGTGGTGAGAAACAGACCCCTCTTTGGATAGAGAATTGTGTTTGTCTTTGTTTTCTGTATGCAGTGAGCCAGATGAGGTTTTTTTCTCGAGGCTTGAAGATGAAGCACTTTTACCACCAAGATAAGGTGGACTTTCATGATTATGACCTGACTCTGATGCTTCTTTTGATGACTTGTGAGAATGCTGGGAGTAACTGCTCGATTCTTTCACTTTCTTTTCTTTACTGCTTTTATGAGAAGATGAATGCTTTTCTCTCTCTCTGTCTTTATCTTCAGATTTGTGTTTTTTTGGCAACAATTCTTTCTCTGCTCTGTCTCTTTGTGAATCACTTCTGTGCTTAGATTTGCTGTGCTGTGAAGACGAGGAGGACTCAGACTTGCCATGGGAAAGGGAAACAGAGTCTTTTTTGGAGGACTCTTTCTCTTTCTTAGGTACAGTTGGATGATGCAGTGACAAGTTCTTGTCTTCTTTTTCATCGTCAGATGAGGAGAGAGGTGAAAGTGATGACAATGAAGGGGCAGGAGATGCTTCTTTGGCTGGCTTGTGTTTTTTCTTTTTCTTCTCCTGTTGTGAGAAAATAGAAACACGCTTTTCATGAAACAGAGGTTGAAACTTTCAAAAATTTAAATGTATAGATCTGATTAAGAAAACTTTTGTGATGTTGTTCCACATATAGACACAATAATTTATAATTGTAGATCCATAGTTGTGGTTTGACAATTAATGACAGCAATAACCCTGATGTCCAAGAAAATATAAGCAATTTGAGTGTTCGTAATTTTAAAGAAATGAAAAGATGTGAAAAATTAAGAAAAAAGCAGAAAAATTATATCAGTTCCAATGATTTTAAAACTATGGCCAACTAATGCTTCACCCATTAATAATTATTGATAAAAATGACACAAATCTTTTTAGTTGTAACTTTATTTTGAAAATGAAAAGGGTTTAAATGTTATAATTTGACCTAGCTGAGCAGAGATGTATACTTCTAATGCGGAAAGGTCAGGAGACCTATATATAGATCATACCAATCATTTTACTTCTAGCTTACCTGTCAAACATATTGCCGCGTGAATTTGCTTTTTATTGAAATTATAACTTTTATGAGATTGACACTTTAACATCTTGTTTGATCCCTGTATCTCAGAATTTACAATGACTTCAATATGAAAGACTTCAGATAACACAAATGCCTCAGCCTTGAAAAAAAGGTGGTAATAATTAGGGGAAAGCTGAAAAAAAAAACTGCAGAAAGCGAAGCACAGAAGGCCAACTATGGAAAAATCAAAGTTATTTTTTTTTATAAACTTACATTGGTTTACAAGCTTATTTTTTTAGTACACTTTCTACATTTTTGATTCGAAAGATTGGTTTTCTATTGAAAAAAGTTTAAACCTTACCATGAAACATTTAAATGCTCATAATTGCACAATACCTCTCGCATTCTGTCCAAATGAGTTGTAAGTCGAAAGGCTTATTTCGGAGATACAGGCTTTTAAAATTTAGTGGGTGTTCCGAAGTAAAAACTTTTTTATTGTAGATATTGATACTAAAACCAATTACAAACAGTTTTCACACCTATTAGATGTTCAAATTTTATTTTTAGATGTTTGAATTTAGTTGGTGTGGTTGCTAAGGCCTCAATACCCTTGTAGACGTCTAAAGTTAAAGTGCTGTAATCTCCCCTTTCGGAAATTTCACAAGTCCTAACTTTGTCAACTTGAAATGGCTATAACTTCATACAGAATCATAATAGAGCTTTTCTGTTTGTTGAGTTTGGAAGTAGAGAAAATAAGCTTTTTCTGTGATACCAATAATTCACTACCTTCCAATTTCAACTTAAGACTCATTTGGACTTCTTGCAAGAAAAATAGCCATCCCGCCAAGGGAAGCAACCTTTGCAGTTAATAAAAAGTTAAGGCATAAGCCCCCTTTTCCTTCTCCCTGGTAATATAGCCTTAACCATTAATTTGGGTTGACTTCAATGTCTCTGGATAAAACAGCCTCATTTGTGCCTTTAAATAAATGTTTTATTGTGATTACCTGATTGCTGTCTTTTAGCTTTTTGGTGCTTTTCTTTATTTCTGACTTTACAGGTGAACCCAAAACATAAGGGAGTGACTGTTGCTCAGGATCTCCCCCTTGCTGACTCTAAAAAATATGATAAAAAAAAACACGATAAAGCATTAACAAACACAAAATAAATAGAGTGAAAAACAATAATAAAACATCATGCATTGAGGTTGATTTAATAAGAACACTGAGAACATTTTAATCTAACAATAACTCTTTAAGCCCACAGGCTCATTCCTGTTGTTACACTTACAGAGGACCTCCGAGGTAGTTCTGTGAGTCCATCCGTCCTTTCTTTCATTTTCAGTAATAAATCATAAATAAAAATCATCTTGAGAATGCTCCACATTTGTTTTCAGTGTAATGTGCATCTGTGTACATTGCAGGCTCTTGTCCTTATTTTTTACTTCACTGGCCTTGCTGTGTGGTAGATCTTGTTAATCCTTGCATCTCTTCTTAGGTCAGCCCTGCAGGATCATCATGGCAAGGCTGGATGAACAGGTGATGAGTTAATACCACTGTAGTTTGCTTTTCCTGACCAGAGTGAGAAAATCAGCTCATGGACAAATAGTACTGGTGATCCTTTGACTCAATCAGTCTGATCTTTGATCTGATGGAGATAATTATGTTGTTCCAAATGGTTTCTCACTAGGTTATTGCTGCTGCAGTTTGTGCTATTTTTAAAAGTATTTTTGGTTTTAATCCTTCACCTGTTACTTGTGCACTCAGGTCTTTGAATCTGCATGCAGCGTGAACTGCCAAGCCTCTGGTTGTTAACTTGAATGTCCACTGAGATGTTCTTGATCCTGTTAGACATCAGCTTGGTATTTTCAGTGCTAATTTTTATGCTGCAGACTGACAAGGTCTGTTCAACACGGTCAACTAAGCTGATTAGTTCTTGCTCTTGTCCCACAAGGACGCATATAGTCTGCAAAAAATAAGTTTGTTACAGTAACTGTTCTGCCCCTAATGCTGACTTCATGGTCTACAAGTGCATCTGTCAGGATCCTCTCCAAGAAAAAGTTGAAAACAGTGGGTGAGAGCAGACAACTCTGCCATACCTTCAATTCTAAACTAGACTATTTCAGAGGTCAACACTTGGGGTTTCATTTTTTTCCTGCAAACATAACAGAAAGAGGATTAATAGCATGTTTTATGTTATGTCGTCTTCACTATGTGTTGGACATTAGATGCATGAAACCTGTCAAGAATTTTTAGGAGTTTACATTACATTCTGTCATTTGGTCTAGAATCAACAGATAAAGGTACAGCTGATGCTCACATTTAAAAATGATTAAAAGCTACTTACCCCACCAGCTTTGATAAGCTTTGCTTTAAACTCTGGGGTTGGATTTGAAAACTTCAGCTTTTCATATCTGAAATTATTGATTGGTGGGTGATCTTTGGCATTGAGAAACAGGTCATAGGAGAATAAGATTTTCCTGGGACTCTGTTTATTCTTGAAGTGCACCTCTATGGGCAGGAGGAATCCGGCATATCCTGATTCATTCACTCTATACGGGGGTTTGTCTAGAGCTGTAAGAAAAATCAAAGACATAGATGCTTTTTTATATGTGTTTATAAGAACATCAAAGTAAATTTAAAAATACACATAAATATTTGTGAACTATATTTCAATCATTTTCTTCCACTAGAGAGCATTTAGGTCTCTCTATCCATCCAAAACAATCCTAACAATCATTTGAAATGGTTAAGTCAATATAATTTTAAATATGGACCTCTGTATCTTTACTGATTAAATGTTTGCTAACGCACTGTTTACTCCTTGTTTTCCACTAACCCCAAAACTTCTCTATCAATCATAACTAACTTAAAATATAACAGATAATACTACACCAGTATAAAAATAAAAAAATAAAGATCTGCGAAACCCCTGGGAATATCTAAAAACTCCAAATGAATGCCCTTCTCATACAAAAGTGAATGATAAGGATGTGCACTTTTAGTTGAGTAGATAATTACCAAACTTGAATTCAAAGGGACAAGTAAAAAAACCCAGATAAATTCATATGAGTACGGTACCCACCCTTCCTCGCCCTATCCACATACACCGGTATTGCTTTAAACTCAATTTTAAACAAAACCTGACTTTAAATTTTAATTAAAATAGTATGTATGAACAGCAAATGTGGAGTAAGAGCAACTTTAATGCATGATTTAGTACAATCAAATGACAACAAATAATCAGAAACAAAATCCATCCAGGCAATAACATCTTACTTCTAGTAGGAGTTTTGAATGTTTTGTGTAATTTGAACACAACCTTCTCCACAAAATGCTCAATCTTGCTGCCATCCTTCCCTCTAACAAACACAGTCCAATCATGGGTAAAACCTTCTGGAGAAGGTTCTTTCAAGAAATTTGCTGTGTGGCCGATTTCAATTGTCACTGTTACAACACAGTCGTTGTGCTGAAAGTAAAAATTATTAGCAAGTATTATGATCAATTTCCATAATTGCTTGTTTTTCTTTTTTCTGGTTTATAGGGATATAACAGGCAACAACATTAAAAAAATTTTTTTACCCGCTCTTACTTTTTAGCCACTTTAATAAACTTTGAATAGCAGTCTGTCTGCTCTTCACTTTTGTTTTGCCATAAAATGTGAACAAAATTTAAAAGTTTTACCAAAAAGAATAGATGCTATAAAGTATGAGATCTTGGATGTGTAGAAAAACAGGAAAATTTCATGCAGGGACAGACTGTCAATTAAAGAAAAATTTTGCTGACAATCAACAGAAGAAAAATGGCATAATTATGGCCATATCCGTCTCAAATGCAGGCCTTCACTTAGCCTCAGTGCCTCCTTCCTTATCAATGTTGCTACCTAGATAGCAAAAGGACTCAACTTCTTCCAGCTCGTCTCTGTCCACTTTGATATTTTTCTCTAGCCTGAGTCCCTATCCTCAGAACATTTGTCTTGCATTTTATCCAAATGAGTCGTAAGTCACACAACCTAGTTTTGAGACATGGTCTTTCAAAGTTTAGTGGGTGTTCAGAAGCCAAATTATTTTATAGATATTGATGCTGAAACCATTTTTAAACAGTTTTCACACCTGCTTCATGTTGAAATTTCATGTTTTATGTGCTTAATTTTAATTCATGGCTGCTAAGGGCTTCACACCTTTGTAGTTGTCTAATCTTTAAACACAATTTTCTTTCCTTTCTGAAATTTTAATAAGTTCTTACTGTGAACTTCAAACAGCTATAGTTTCATACAGAAGCATGACAGAGCTTTTTTGTTTGTTAGACTTGGCAAAAGGGAAAATAAGCTTTCTATGACACAGACATCTCACTACTTTCCACATTTGACTTCAGACTCATTTTGACTGGTTGCAAGACAATTGACTTTTTAGGTTGGGTCCTCAGTGCATGGAATTTGACATCAGGTTAAGAGGTGATGTGTTTGCCTGCATTTGATCAGTGTTGTAGGAAAAAAAGGCAAGGTTTTCAGCAAAGTGAAAGTTATCAGGCTAGCTGTGTCCAGGGGTTTACTCAATACTATTTTCCCAATCCCATCTTTTTCAGTATCTCAATCAAATGAGTGTTTAAAATATTAATAATAATAATGCTACCAAATGACTCTTTTTTGAACAGATATTGTGTTTTAATTTGCAAATTGTGCTTTTCTTATTGTTACTGTGCTTATAATTTTGCTTTTCCTGTTACTTAATCATTGTCTCTGATCTTTGTATAAAACTGCAATTTCTACATTTTGTAAAAGCCATATAGAGCTCTTCTTAGCATACTATAATTCCTAAAAATGTTCAAAATATCTAGAATTGTGTTGTCCATGTTTGTCTTGTAACATATATAACCATTATGTAAACACTATGTAATAATTTTTAATGCATGGTTCATAAATGGTGGCTTTGCCAATTATTCAAATCACCATTGAAGCATTAAAATGTTCATCTAGGATTTAGATGCGAGCTTAGGAACAGCATGCAACAATTTGTTTAGGGTTTATCCTCAAGTAATTGGGTGTTTTATTTGCGAAAAGATTTAAAAATTTGAGAATTTTTTCCTGAAGGAGTTACAAAAGTCATCTTTTAAAGAGGCAACCTTTTGAGGACAGTTTTTACTCTCTGAAAAGCCCTTGCCTTTTTTAGTGTATGAGCAAAACTAAGGCATTTCCTTATCAGTCACCTTAAATCAGGACTGCTATTGATGCATGTTCTGATTCATGGAATAACTTTTGCTTTTGACTGTAAAAGCCAAGTTGTCGTCAGCAAAACACGGTGAAGACACACCTAATTGTCTGCAAGCAAAATATGGCCTCATCATTGCCTTTCAACCAATCATATTTATAATAAGGTGCAAGTGCTTGAAATCTGTAATGACCCTTACTGCCAATGCAGCCCTAACACTTCTCAATATGTAGGCATTCACTAAAAACCTAATTCCTTTTATCAGAGAGATCTAACAAGCCATTTTTTATAATTGTCTCTCTTTTTTTAAACTTGGGCTGAGATCTAAATCCAGGTAGTGGTGCTCAGTGCACCCTGTAACTTTCCTATAAAATTCCTCATTGTTAGAAGGATTTATTCTTGACCAAATGATATGGGTTAGAACAAAAAGCTAAATACAGATTGTTATTTCCGGTAAATTAAGTGTAAAAATACTAAGAATCCACATTGACTGTTTATTTAGATCTCTATTGATTTCTCTTGTCCTTGGCAGATCAAGATTTCTAGATGTTGTGGCTTTCAGTTCACACCCATATAGCCTCTATCTGCATTCCTGTCTAAAAAAAGTGTGCATCCCTCAGAAAAAATACAAATGTAGACTAAATTAAACAATGTTAGATCTTAGATGTAAAAATAAGTAAGTTAGACCTATAACAGATCTATACACTGTTGTTTGCAGTCGGGTAAAAGTTTCACAATATGACCTTCAATAGTGATACCAAACAGTTAATCTTCATCTAGTTTGACTCTGCCCGGGACAAACTAAAAGCAGTATCTGCAGTGTAAACCATATGAGAGATACTGCATTTTGTTTGTCCATGGCAGAAATGTCTTGCTTGGCTTTAGAACCTTCCTGTGACTATGCTTATTCCTATGCTATGCGCTGCTGCTGTTAAAGGTTAAGTTCACAAAATGTTTGCTTAACAAGAACTTTCCACTTTCAAATTCTGTTGTTCTAAGCTTAACCCTCGCAGATTAATTTTACCAATCTCTGGTTCAACTGCAAGCATTCCTATCGACTTTCCCTATTCTTCGCAGATCATTAGGCCGGCAATCCTTTAGGGCCTTCATGGGAAAAGTTGGGTAGCCGCAGATTTCTCTGACATGTTATGCTCTTTTTATATTCTAATGGATAAGAACAGAAATTATATTTATGGGCAGTGGCCTGTCAAATTTGTATCAGTGATAGCGGAAATCTGTTTCAACATCAGGTGACAGTAAAATCGGAAAGGTCACAAAATAGCAGAATTCCCACCATTTAGCGGAAAAGTGGCATCTATGACTAAGAGGATTTCAGCAACGACAAAGCAGCAGAAACCAGATGAGGTGGAAATAGGATCGGACAGGTATGGTCTAGTGTTAAAAGGATAGCCCACGATAGCTATGGTAAGCCTTGTTGGTGACCTATTTCTTGACCCAAGATGAGAAAGGCATTGATAATAGTAATGATGATGACCCTTTTGATTTCTGACACTGAATTTTCACTACAAATTACAATTTTTAGGAGTTAAAATACAATTTTTGAACATTAACTGATAGTTATCCCAATTAGGGTATAGAACCTGAAAGCAAATAAAGAAAGGAAAAAAAACTAATTCAATAACTAAAGAATTTTCCTAATATTGAATTGATTAATAAGACGACTCAACTTATCATGCTCACCACTATGCTTTATAAATTGGACATTCTACTTGTAAATCATTACTTAGACCATGTATCCAAGACTTACTTCTTTCGGCATCATCATTTGAAGGTTCTAAAACAAATCTTGAAGCTCTCCATGCAGTGAAGAATGAAGAGGTTCTAATGCTGATTGTTGAATGAAGAGAACTGACAGATGATGTAAGCCCACAACAAATCTGTGGATCAAGAGTTATTATTTCATAATTTTGTAAAAATATCTAAGTACATGTACAGACATTTTAGAAAAAGAGGCTGACTATGCTAAAGGTATCTTTGAAAATTTGTTTTTGGGGGTTTCCTGTGATTCTTTTGAAGTTTCTGAGTCTCTTTTACTTATAATCTCATATATGTCTTGCAACCTGTCCAAATGAGTCTCAACTCGCATCTGGAAGGTAGTCAGATATTGGTATCGCAGTAAAGCTTATTTTCTCTACTTTCGAATAAAACAATAAGGAAAACTACATCATGCTTCTGTATCAAGTTATA
>BMAT01001012.1:229934-243968 GCA_019649035.1 Elysia marginata | reverse complement strand
GCAGACGGAAAATATTTTTTTTTGTTTTTCAAAGTTAAGATTTTTAAAGAACTACCATCTACAGGTAATTTTTGTAATTATTATGTTCCTTTCAGCATGTTTTTACCTCATTCCCTTTTTTGTTTGCTTTATTTGTAAAGTTTTGTTTGGTTTTATTACGACCGATATGCCCTATTTAAGCAAACAGTCAGAGGTAAAATTTTTTTGCAACAGTAAGAAAAAAAATTCACATTATTCAAGTCAATCATCTTTACTTCTACTTTTCAAACTGATAATTTTGAGTTAAATGGATAGGAAAAAAATCTTATTTTAGAACATTTTTTTTCTGTTTCCCGTTCTTTCGAACGGGTCTGCCAGCTAGTTATGGTATGTGACGTTTCAATTTTGTATTTTGCCGGATGTGGATGTTGGACGTTCTACCATGGATTTGGAAATAACGTCTGAATACAGCAGTAACACTATCTACCGAAATTGTTTCAGACAAATTAGATTGACACAGGGCATTGATACTTTTTGTTTGTATTTGAACATGAAGTTATTTCTATTTTATCGCTGAAGCCCAGCGCGACCTATACAGACAGGCCAAATCGTCTAACGTAAACAAACATGTTTCTCTCCTATGTTTGGTGTAAACGGATCGACCCATAAATATTTTCCAGGTGGCATTCGTTCTAACTCATTCTTAATCACCTAATACGATAAATTGGCTTCCGACTTTTATATCAACTTATTTTGGCCCTTGCATTTGGGTGGTTTGGCCTCCACTATAGGTCGCGCTGCTTGAGGCCCCCACGAACTGTCTACTGTCTAGACTGAGTATCTGAGTCGATGCACCACAACAAGCAGAGTGTCCAGGGCTCGGTTAGACCAGGTCTCGATCTCAGAAAGACGCCTGAGCGCAGTACGAGGGTCTTGGTTTCCCCCAGCCTGAAACACAGAAGAAGAGAAGCTGCAGCAGGCGATCAAGTCTGAGGCTACTCTGAAAGCTCTTCGTTTCTCCGTGGAGGCTGGGAAGTCCTGGAGCAGCACAAACGTGTATTCCGCTACTTGGTGCATCGCCTGTCGTGACCGCTGGACAGAGTTGAGGTATCTGGTCAGAGAATTCAAGAGATTCTGCCGGGTCACCATGTCCCCTGCTGCCAGGCCGTTGCCAGAATCTGGCATATTAGACTTTGATATACCGCACATGCGCAAAACCTAAGGAAAATAACCGTTCAATAGAGTTTTAAATTGGTTAAGTAAAATGAGTTGTAGTTATTAAAAAACTGACTGAAAAGATTGGTAAAAATTTAGATTAAGAGTATCGATAGTCTATCAAATTCATTCTATGAGCCTGAACGAGAAAATCAATTTCATTTCTTGAGATGTCTAAGTGTAGAGAGTTCCCTTGATAAGCAGTGCAACAAAAATCGGGATAAACTATCCCGTGGTAATGAAATAAGCGCACAGTTATAGACTCGCAAAATATTCATAAAAGGTCACTAAAGTGTAGAACAAAACGTCAAGAAAAGTATTTTTAAATAGCCTACCTCTATCTTGAACTGCGGATCTTGACTGGCCACTCTGTATAACTTAGCACTGAGCTCTTTTGAAGCCGCACGCCTTTCCTTCACTCGCTCTCCCTCTTCTCGCTGTTGAATTGCTCTGTGAAACATCGAATTTTTCACATAACGGCTTGTTTTTGTCATTTTAGTCTTTTTCTCTGAATTTTCGACTTCTGCGGAGTGTGAAGTAAGTTGCGCCACATGTCTAACCTTTACGACCCGCGTATAGGCTTTTATGGTCTTGGGATCGGGATTGCAGTTGTGGTAACCAAAATTTGGGAGAAGACATGTCCAGCAAAAGTTATGGCCGCATTTACACATCATATGAGGGCAGCCACCGTTCTTGTAAATAAATCGACCGCATCTGGGGCACAGCCGACCCTCGACTTCAAGAGGTTCTTCGACCCGAGATTTTGCTGTAGTTACATCAACGTCATTATCAAGTGTATCCTGGCGGGGTTTAAATCTCCTCGACATGTCCAAATAGGCTTGGGCCTGTTCACAGCCAGCAGGCCAGTGAGCGGGGGACAAACAAGTGAAGCACCATTCCTCTCCACACCCGCAAGTAACATCTAGGCTCATGTCTAGTGCTGAAGTCGGCGCTTCCGCACAAGTTGGATTTTCAGATGATATTGTTGCCAGTCTGATAACTCTGCCACAACTCGGACTGGGGCACCACTTTGCTGTTGGACAAACTTCCACCTCGTCCTCGCATGCCCGCTGCAGTATGTGAGCAACCTCTGTAACGTGTAACAGCGATAAAAGCGTCGACGGTCCCAGTTGCGTCTTACACTGATACCCAGGACATACCATGTGCACAGCACCCTCTCGGAACTGGGTTCGCAGGTGAGTTTGCCAACACAAATCACAAAACAAATGTCCGCAAGCATTTAATTGCGTCGCTTGTACTGTTTCCTTCTGAGTGAAATCGATGATGTCATAACAGATCTCGCAAAAACTTTCAACATCGCAGTTGGTTCCAATCTCCATCAAGCTCTGTGAATACTCCATCGTATTTCCAATTTTCTCATGCAAGTCTCCTCTTTTGCTAATTCTGCTGAGTTCATCAGATGTAAAGAAACTCTCAAACCGCATCTTCAGCTTGCCCATCGTCCTCTCTTGGACTGGTGAGTAATTTCGCTGTTCATGTATAGAAATTGTATTTGAAAAATTCTTGTGGCCAGATTTTTTTAGATCAAGCAGACTTCCAAGAATAGTATTGATTATTTCTTCAATCGTAACTTTGTCATAGGGCACACAGAGAGTGAAATGCTCGGGGTCGGTGCAACCCGCACAGTTTACCATGACTCTGTACGTCTCCAAGCCATTGTCGTAAATACCTACACTAGTAAACACAACGTATGTATTATACATAGAGGATTTATCATTGCGATATACCGACATTGTATTTCTGACAGGCTCAGTAATATTTATGCAGAAACGTCGCGGTTGACAGTCCGCCTCAGCATACTTATTTCTAAATTTTGCTCTGAGCCTCTGCGAAGTCACTTCAGTACTTGACAGAATGACGGGAAATGAAGTAAGTACCGGATATCCTTTAGACGTTATGGACGGGACATAGAGTTTCCTGGAGTTTGATCGCTTGTGGAGAAATGTATACGGATGGTCAATTTGAGTGTTGGCCTCCTGAGAGGTTGCTCTTATTCTGACGAGAGAATTTTCCACAATTCGACCAGACCTCTTCCTTTGCCGTATTGGAAAACTATAGGAATGTGCCCTTTGAGCTCTAGCCGCCTGATCTATCAGACCAACCATCACGCAGTCAAGAAGAGAATATGAACTGTTACGCCAATTGCAGCTGTAATAATTTTCCTCAGAATTTTTAGACGTCGTCTCCTGGCCTTGCCTTTCAATGGCATCAACGCCTTGTTTACTGATACCAAAGTTTTTTGTATCTTCATACACCTCTCTCCACATTTCTTCAACGTCTCCATCCAGGGTCGCCATCTCACTGTTTAGAACAACTAAGTCAGATTTTGTAAACCCTGTCCTACGTTTTGTCTTAGACTTCTTCACGTTATTGGTGTTAGATCTTACCTCCATTTCACCGTCATCGTTCCGTGCCATTATTACGTCGGTGTATTTAGGATTATGTGCCAAGGAACAGCTTTGAGGACATGGGTAGAATACTTCCAGATTGTACAAAGGAGTGGAACTTGTAAGAGAGTTTGCTTTTCGGCCTTCGATTGTAAACACATCTACGGTCTTAACGTTAAAACTAGACTGCCTTCCTTCTTTTTTCACTTCTTCAGCAATTCTTTTTTTCATCTGTCTTCGTGATTCTATCCGATCAACATAATCCAAGTTGTAGCTAAAATACTTTTTCTGGCTTTCCTTTAAGGTATTTGTATTTTGGTTGCAGAAACCCAGGCCAGTGCTTCCTGGCTCCTTGCTGCAAGCAAAGGCTACACAGTTGGCTCTTCTCTTGAGCTTGTGGCGTTCCAGCAAACTCACCATTGTGTTAGTTTTGGAGAAACAGCCTTCTTTAATCATATGAGATACAGTAGCTGGTAGCCTCCAGCGCCCCCTCTTGTTGAGTGATAACAAGACATCGGTATTGCCCAAAGCGCTTTTGATCTCATGATCATCCGCGCTCTCTTGAAGTAAGTTCTCGACCTGCCCGGCAGAGAGATTGGATCGGCCGATCATACAGGCCTGCCTGGCATACCTGAAAAGCAACATCATGCATGGATAAGACTCACAGAATTGATTATGGAATTTTATTTGGTGCTCCTAGAAGCACTCTGTTTTTTTTTAATTATTTATACATTTAAGGTACCTTCTGTTTGCGCAGCATCAGAAGCAGCAGCGCAACAAAAACAACAAACAACAACAACAACAACACCAACAACACCAACAACAACTACCACTACTACTACTACTACTACTACTACTACTACTACTACTACTTCTAGTTGATTGTGGTGCTAGCTGCAACACAATCTTTATAATAGATGAAATTTATATATTAAGTTGTACCACAGGAGGTAACTGCTAACGCTAAGAATTAATTGTGGTAATGGTATTTTTGTTTTCAATAACAATATCGTTATTATAATCATTCACATCGTCACAATTATTAATAAAATTAGTCCTTTAACACAGTTGCCAATACTATAATGATAAATAGTATTTCTTTGGTCATCACGACACCACATGGCATCTCCAACGCTTAATCAATATAATTGGGCTGAGACCTGTGACCCTACCTCGCTATTGGACCTCTTTTTTAAGTCGAAGCGAGAGAGGCAAAGGGTCCTCTGTGGTCATCACGACATCACCTGGCATCTCCAGTGCCAGGATTGCTTAATCAGGGTTTTAATTATTTTTGTGGTAGACTTTGGAATAGATAGCTGAGTTGAAACAGCAGCTTTCGTGAGAGAAGACGTAGTTTATACGTGGTAGCTTTGATATAGACAACTATCTTTTGGAAGCATTTGTGGGATATATTATATATCATGACTTTAGGCAAAAGATTCGAGATAGCAAGTTCAAAATAGAGTCAGAAACATACATTCCGCTCATGTTATTCAGAATTTTTAAAGTCGAATGCTGACATGCGTAAAATGCATTAATGTGTACCTTATGTCATTCGGACCCTGCGGTAGGTCGACCTTCTGGCATCGGCCTTCTGTTTTGAGTATCAGGTGATGAGATGGGAATGAGGCCTGAGCTCATCGGTTTAATTAAGAATGTAGAGTTTATTTTTAAATGCGGGTTCAGGGAACATGAGGTGAAAAAGAAGTTGATAGAACAGAAAAGAAGTGATTTGGTGTAAGTTATTGTTATCCTCGCTCTATAGAGACTGGCAATCTTTTAGTGATCGAAAGACAACGGGTCTTTTTATCTATCCTATCTTCCTTTATACCGTTGTGCGTGGAAATATCTTTGGGAACCCAAAAACAAACTAGACAGGTCATTATACATGTATTTGCTTTATGAGCAAAAGGAAGACCCTGTGTTTGGTTATGAGTTGCAAAACTTTCCAAGTGATGCATTAGAAGAACATGTTTCTATACAAGGCTTCGTTTTCGAATATATTGATAATTCTTCCTCCCTTGCCGTATTTCCATTTTGAAATTGGCATTTTACCGACAAGAATGGCATGATTTGCAACCAGTCTTGTTGAGTTTTTCAGACTGTCCGATTTTGGAATTCCTTTGCAAAACCGAGTGTTCATTTAATAGCACTCTCCTCGTGATGACCACAGAGGACCCTTTGCCTCTCTCAGTCTCACTTCAACTTATAAAATAGATCCAATAGCGAGGTAGGGTCACAGGTCTAAGCTCAATGTATATCTTACATCTGAAGAAAAAGAAAAGAAGTCGCTGTATGTTATATCTTCCATCCCCAGCCTAACCTTCTATCCCCCCTATCATGGATACACTACAAGAATAATTATCCACTTATTGAGTCTCCGTCTTTCCCTCCTCCCCTCTCTCTCCCTCTCTCTTTCACGGGCTCTCGCCGCTCCACCTATCTCTCTCCCTCTCTCTACACTCCCCTCGCTAACTCACCATCCATTTTTCGTCTGCTCATCTCTCTCGCCAAGCTGCAGAATAGAAGTAAGAAATTCACAACAAACGAAGTCACCATAGCATGAGAATGCGCTAACAATTTTTGGCCCCACGGCGACACTGGACAGTCCCATATGGACTGGGAATGGGGAAGTGCTCCCTCGCGACTCATTGGAGCGGGGGGTTTAGAAACTGTTACACTGTTTGCTAACTTTCCTACACATTAATCTTCAAACTGCAAGAGACCGAAAACCACGAAAATATAGAAGATATTCGCATTATCTGATACCTAGTAATCCTTTAAAAAATTTATTGCATGAACTAACAAACAATTCAACTAAACCAAACCGGGTCACAATATAATAGGAAGCACTGGGGAAAAAACCAACAAAAAACAACTAGTGCTTCTTTTCTTTGGTTGTAATAATTGTCATTATAATAGTAACATTTTGCATCCAGACACCAATTACCAGATCTAAGTGACATGATCTTTTACTAAGTTATCGATGCAGTGGTGAGCGACGTTTCTTCTTTACATTCTGATATTTTGTTTGCTCTGCTGATTTTTCTAAATAATTCGCAGTAAAATGTGTAGACAATCAACATCACCACTTTACTATGTTTCAATAAATTAAGCACACTATTTACAAGCATGTGTTAAATGAGTTTGGCCTTTTAGTCTCAACTTGTTTACACACATTGCGGTAAAATATATTTAAGTTCAACGTAGCAAAGATAAACAAAATAAAACATTAAAATTGGAGATACCAGTTGAAATATAGAACTAGTCAGATACGGCATAGAAATCATCTCGCTTATACAACTTGATTAATGTCTGTACACAAAAGTATGAAATTATTTGTAATAATTGAGAAACAGAAAAGCTACTGCCTCAAACCATGGTTTTAATTTTTGCTTCACTTGGAACGGACTATAGTACTAATGCATGTAGTTGGCTTTACAGTAGGTATGCATGTTTACATTTACAATGTTACTGCAAAGCTATCTTACCTTCTTGTTTTTAGCGGGTGCAGACTTCGAAGAGTGTTTCCTGATCGCACACCGCCTTTGCATACTTTGTTTACCATGTTTTCAGTCTAAAAAGGTACCAGGAAACCTTAAATTAAAAGAAATGCCGAAAAAAAACCCCAACTGAACGAGCTACGTGTAGGCCCACACCTTCTCAGGCCTGACACTAGATTCAGATCCTAATGAATAACAGCAGGCTGTCATGCTCTTTTAAGCTTTTTCAGGCCTTATTTTAAACCAGTTGTGCGCTTGACTACATGAATAGAAAAATAAGTAAACGTCTAAATATAGACACGGTGTTCCCAATTTGTTTGTTGCCGTGCGTCAATTTATATCTTTGAAGTGCCTATTGTTAATCGACAGGCTTATCTGATAACTGTTAGAAGCTTGCACAACTAGTATGACATTTGTGCTTCTACATCAAGAGCATTTTCTATATTAATTATGATGGCATGAAATATAGCTTTAAACACTTGTAAGACTGTCAGATCGCGCATAAACAAAAGGCACAAGGTAAGAAAATAAGATCAGCCTTGGTATCAGTTTGAAGTTTGCTGAAATTTCCAAAAAATTAAAAAAAAAAAGAACGAAACAGAGTGTGAAAGTAAAGATAATGGCACTGATTTGTCTTCAATATATTGCGTCAAGGCACTGGCGTCAAGATGTTGCCGCTGAGCTTTTTTCGTATGGCAACAAAATACAAAACAATTACCCTTGAAAATTTTTGCGTCCTATCAAAGTTTGTGAATTAGATATCAAACACACCCCATCCCACCCCTATTTCTCAAGAAACTGTATTTTAACACCGTATTGCCGATGTCTCCAAGTAAATAAATTGCACACTGCGCCTGCTGTGGCTCAAAGAGGATGGTTCAAAATAGATATGTTTATTGTCAGCTGACTTAACATCGGTAGCCAGATAAACATAATAGCCAAGATATAAACGTAGGGCCTATTATCATGAATTCTGAGAATCACCGTGCATTGTTTCAATTTTTTCTAGCCTATCACTTGAAAAGTTGACATCACGTTTTGCTTAAAAAAATTTATTTACAATCAATTTGTTTTTATTTTTTACAAAAGGTTGAGGCACTGTCTGGGTGTTTTTTAAATATCATGCCAGGTCAAGATTTTTAAATTGCCAATTTGCCGTGGCAGACAAAAACTATGCAGCTTTTGACTACTTTTGATAATAAAGAGACGATGAAACCAACATGATGAAATTGAAAATAAATACATAACACCTGCGACCTGTAGAGTTACAGACACATTTACGCGCACTCACTTCTTTTGATAAGAGTTAAACATTGAACTTCTATTAAAATGCACTTTAAAAGATCTTTAAACGAAAGTTACATCAACCCAGTGTGAATACATCGCGGTTTAGACGTAGGCCTACTTGCTCACTGAATATTTACGGTGGTACACGTTTTACTCCATTGATAACACAATCTGCTATATAGCGTATGGTATGAGCTTCACCCCTCTTCCCCACTCACCACAGAGGACATGTACAAACACAAAATTTACGGAAATGCATGAAATAAAAAAAGTTACCGGATTTATTTCTGCCACATGTGTCCCTTGTTTTACAATTACCATCGTTAGAGTATTTGAAAATTTTCGGAAGTTTGAAAATTTGTGCCGCGATTTCTCAATATCTTCTATACATTTATATCGTAGATAAGAGACACGTGTCCAAAAACCATAACATGTTTTATTACTAAAAACAATTTGTCTATGCCTACAGCAAACTCTGCTCTCAAGCATTTGGTATGAACGTCACCCCTCCTCTCCACTCACCACAAGAAACTTACAGAAGATAAAGTTCACGAAAATGCGAACTTCCTTATTTACTAACCAGCTTCCCTTTTTATTTATTACTTTTGTTGTATGCAATGGCGCCTTTATCACAGCTTCCGAGTTTTCTTTTGCAGTTATACTCTCTAATAGTCTCTAACAAGACTAGTCTCTATGTAAAAAGGGGTGAATCCGTAAAACGATATACACCAGATTAGAGATCACTTTTCTATCACGTGTGCCACTTGTTTTATAGGGTGTCATGATTGGAGTAAGGCATCTGAAAGTTCTTAGATATCTGGAAACCCATATTTGCTTTCCAGGTATGTCTTTTTTACACACCGTAGTCAAGCGATCAACTTTATCATCGACTTATTTATCCTGGATCAGGAACAAGGGCCATCAACAAAGGCTTTCTATCTCTTTCCTAGGCCATCTTTTTAATGCTCGGCTATGGTTGTCCCCTTTTTCTTTCCTCTTCTTTGCCTATTCTCAAAGTCACCCTAGATTTTTCTCTAGTTTGTTTTCCCTGAGGATTCCAGCCCAACTGTTATACACGTGCATGGTTTTCTAAGTGTATGAACAATCCATCGCCACAGTCCTATATCCTATTTCTATTGCTACTAGGGCCTCCTTTGCCCAAAATCCTTTCATTGCTAATTCCGTCCACCCACAGGGTCCTCAGAACCAAGAAATACTTGCCCAAAAATCATGACGCAGTTTTCTACAAAAAAAACAACAACAACAAACAAACAAAAAAAAAACCAAAAAAAAAAAAAAAACAAAACAAAACAACAACAACAACAACAACAACATTGAGTTTGCCCACGTTTACTGTGCTTACACAATCTGCTCTCAAGCATGTGGCATGAAATTCGACGTCCCCACTGACGACACAGAAAATGTTCGAACTCAAAATTCACGAAAATAATAAAATAATTGACCCTGTCAAGTCTACCTCTTCTGGCCCTTGTTTTATAGAATGTCCATTGTTAGAATATTAGAAATTTATTTGAAATGTGAAATCTCGCGTTGTAGTTTGCCGGTCTTCATTCCACCACATTTGCCCGTTGAAACATTTTTATAGGCACCATCGTTGATTTTCTGTTTGTAGCATGGCTGAGAATTTAACTTATCCAGTCAACAGTCCCGTGATCGGAAGTCGAGAACTGACAGTGACAAGACTAGATCTATTCTTAATGTAAATGGGCTGAATCTCCTAGAGCCAGTACATCGGATTACAGATTAGCGGTGGAAGCAGCATGGCAGAGTGGTTAACGCCTCGAACTCGTGTCTGGCGGTCGCGGGTTCGATTCCCAACCATGCCGTGTTGTAATTGCCCTGGGAAAGCAATGTACTTTAACTGTTCCGTGTCCACCACCTGTTAATGAGTACGCAGCTAAAGGCAATGCTTGAATCTGTGATATATGCGACAGCAACATCATGAATATGGGTTAAAAAGTGGCTTTCAAATGTACTGGTTTGCTGCAGCATTAATGGCGCTGCTTGATTCCCTTGGGGTGCAGCTGTTAAGTTTCTTTACCTGCTTTGAGCATGTAGAATCCAGTCAACAGATCCCTGGTCAGAAGTAAAAAAATTGGACTACTCTCTCCTACTCGGAGTGTTTACTGCTATGCATGTGGACAGGATCATAGATGTCGATTGGCCGAGTTTGACTCTGACCTTTTGACCTGGATGATGCTAGATGTAGAGTCATACTCGGATTTTGCAAAGAACTCACAATCTAGGACGTTTGCTAAATACATGTATCGATTTTCTTGAAAGAGATAGATTTTAAAATGACTCCTGACAGATTGTTTTCATAACCCATAAAAAATACAAGCCATGCATAGGAGAACACACATAACAAAAGAGTATCGAACGCTCAAAATTTTAAATACTTTTGCGTATAGCCTGTATTTTGAGTTTCCTTCGTGGAAACATGAAGAAATTTATAATGTTGGTGTTGAATTGACCATTAAATTTTGGTGTTTCGCTTGTCTTAAACTTTAAGGCCAAGCTCCTAGATCTAGTTTTAATGTTGAAATATTTCTGTCATGGTTGTTTGCGTCTCTCCTGTTCCTTTAGCAACATCGTTTATGGTTTATCAAACCTCCATATTTATTTCATTATCTCTCCACATCTCCTCTTTCTTCTTTTCTATATGCTAGGACAATCGTCTAAGTCATGCATCATTTTCAATCTTGTCAAAGAAAGCTGCTTTTAGAAATAGCTGGGGAGAAGCATCTAAGTAACAAACACTCAATTCTAATAAACCATTTCAATTGACAAAAAACCCCCCAAAAAACCAACTGATCTCTTACAAAAAACACAAACAATTCTGTAGATTTTGAGATATATCAATTTCAAAACAAACTTTTTTCTTAAACTGAGTTATAAAATTGGATTGTAAAAGTATTGCCATTTGCCATCAACAAAAAAGCGAATTCATCTGATTTATATTGAAACCTTTAATTAGGATTGATCGATCTCGTAACTTTTGTATTAAGTACCGACCCATAATAATGCCATATTTTTATTTGTTTCGCCTCAAATGTGTTGAAAGATGTCGACATAATCCACTCGCGACACCCAGTACGTTTTGTCTTTATGCAGCATCAGCGCCAGCTAATGTTTCTATTTCTATTGCCGCAATGGACTGCTTAAGATTAATATTGAATTTCATTTAGTGCCGGTAATTTTAACTAAAAAAGTTTTAACCTAAACGCTGGAGAAAGAATGTATGATTAATGTTTTTTTTTATTTAAACCTTTTTTTAATCCAGTCCGATAGTCTAATTTGGTATTGGTTTATGTCGTGCGTTATGTCATCGCCCGGAGGGTATTCATGAATTTTCCAAAACATTGTCCCTATGTTTTTTACTTATGACTTTTTTCGACGATAATACTAGAAGCAAGAGGGACACACGGATTTAACATGCGATGTATTTTGAACTTGAGGACGAGCTGCCAGGTGTAAAACATTTTCTGATTATTACGTTCCAGACCGTTATGCAATTTTAACATCGATTTAAATCATCTCACTTACTTTCCCACAGTTGAAACGTCTATTTTACGGCAAAGATTTCTAGGGACGGCTCTACCATTTGTTTAAAAAAATAAAGAGAAGAGTCGAACAAACAGCGGTTTCATTGGAACTCAGAATAAAAGCATAATTTCGTACAGTTATGAAACAAAATAAAAGAAACCGTGTCCACAGAGTATAGAATGAGAGTAAAATACAATATCAACGATTTTCAATGTCTCTCATCGAAAAAAAAATGACGAGATTGCTTTCACGCCAAAGATGAATCAAATTGTACACAAAGTTGACTAACCTAGTAATTCTAGTCTCAAGTATTCATTTTTGTTGTAAACATGAGCCTGCAATCAAAGGAGAAGAAAAGATGAAAACTATTGTCATTTCTGCAAAAACTTCTAGTTGCAAGAAATTCAAGGCTATCTGATAATGTCACACGACAGTTAGTTAGGCACAGCCATCAAGGAAACTAATGGTGTTATAAAAATAAGAGTTATTTATATTCGAAACAAGCCTTCGTGGTTTTTTAAGCATATGCTATATAGAAATAATTATGTGTTAGTACTGTTACGTGTTCAAGTTATTTAAGCTAATTTATGCTTCGATATTTTACTAAGAGTGTGAAAATTAATATACTCTCAAAATACAAATGTCAAACACATCGTTTGTCCAAGTATTATGTAGAGCACTGCCATTTTGTTTGCCCTGTAAATTATAAAATATTTTTGCCACAGCCCATTAAGAGTTCTTAATAACTATACCCTAAAAATACTTACTTAACTTCAGACATTTACGTCATTGTTATGAGACTTTTACCAACATAATAAATTTAGTTTGATTTGACCAGAGGGCTGCAAAGATTGTTTAATTCATTGGAGTCGCACCCTAGTATAAGCCAACCTAAGAACCCAGAATCGCGCTTTTTTGCCAATTTATTTTCGTCGCGGAGTTACCTAAGTACAAAATTAGTGTTAAAAATCAGAAAAGAGTGTTTTTGCTTTTTAAGGAAAAAATCACCAAAGTCAACAATACCAAGATGCTGCCTTTGACCGATAGAAAAAATATAATCTGTCGTATCACGCGACTCAAGCGCTCACTACGTGGGGCTTGACTTATCTAGGGTTGCGCTGTTACTAGGGAAATTTCTTTTGTAAATGAAACCAGTTAGAGGTCAGAATTTGTTTATGGCCGTTAAGGACTTTTGTTTTCAAAGAATAAGAGAAAAAATAACGAATAATATTCATTATTTTCTCGGAGAACTTATTTCGAGTATCTTAAACAACCGACACCTTTCTAAAACAGTTTCCCCACATGCGCTAGTCGATTTTGCGTTTGATTAGACCCATATTTTCACACTCTCCACTTTTTCTCGTTCACACAGCTTTAGAAATCATTTAAAACGGCATAACAACCGAATAGCAAGAAGTCTTGCCTCCCCCCTTTAATTTAAAAGAAATAAAACTGAGTTTAGAATTGGGAATTGAATTGAGTGGAAAGGGTGTTTTGATAATCTAGATTTAGTGTGTAGTTTTGCTCGAAATATAATCTATTTTGAGGTTCTAAGCTCCCCCTTGAAGTTGTTGAGCATAAAGCAAAGAAGTCGAATCATTTGTTCTTTACATCAGAATTAGGACCTATAATATATAGATCTAGATTTACATAAAATTTAGATTCTAGAAGATAGCTCTGGATCTCTATCTTGTTATGGTTGTGCGCTCATTCGGAAGGATTTCCATTTAGGAGTGCCAGTCTAGCTAAGCCCAAACTTCATTGTAACAAAGTCTAGATTTATCTGGTTTTCAGAAACAAAAAGTCCTGTGCAATGGGATGCATGATTCATGATTACCGTTTAAAAACATTACTGATAAAATGAAGGTTAATGAAGATTGAGCCTAACTAGTAATTATAATGAATAGTGGCATCTCAGTGCTGAAAATCAGTCCACCTGTTTGGTGAAGCTTATAAGCTGGTCTAAAACTACATGTAGTTTTTTTTTCAAGTATTTTAATTACATGTAAATAGGAAATGAATGAAATTTAGATCTAAAACAAAACTAGCGTCCCTTATCAAGAAGACAACACCAA
>BMAT01001012.1:201083-216847 GCA_019649035.1 Elysia marginata | reverse complement strand
AGTAGTAGTAGTAGTAGTAGTAGTAGTAGTCATCGTATTAGCAGTAGTCATCGTATTAGTAGTAGTCATCGTATTAGTAGCAGTCACCGTATTAGTACTAGTAATACGAGGGTGGATCAATATGTTTTGAGAGTTGCTCTGTATTTAATGATACGTACATGAAACTTTCACAGCCCTTCAAAATACTCTCCATGACTCTCTATGCAACGTCTCAGCCTGATCTGCCACTTCCGGAACACGCCTTGGTAGCCTTCTTCCGGTATGGTCCGCAGCTCTGAATTCACTGCTTTTGCGAGGTCTTGAATGCGGTCAAACTTCCGTCCAGCTAGCCTGTCCTTCAGAATCGAAAACAATCAGAAGTCACATGGTGCCAAGTCGGGACTGTAGACAGAGTGGGGCAAGAATTGAATTCCTAGCTCCTGCAGTGACTGAGCTGTGGCCCTTGCTTTATGGGGACCTGCATTGTAATGAAGAAGCAAGGTCCTGGAGGTGCTAACCTTTGGTCGCTGCTCATTGATTGCTGATTTCACCTGGGAAAGCACATTCTGGACGTAATAGGTGGCAGTCATTGTAGTGTCTTGAGGCAAAATGTCAACTACAAGTGGGCCACTGTAATTGAAGAATACCGTGAACATTCTCTTTCGGCTTTGAAATCCTGGACGCAACACGACGGGTCTGTCTCTTTGCCCATCTACCCACATGCGATTGAGGCGTTTCGGTGAGATGATAAAAAAGGAAAACCAAGTTTCATCACCTGTAACGATGTCGGAAAGCCTTTTAGGGCCATGCGGTTCAAACATATTCAGCAATTCCGTTGCACAACCTACCGTCTCTCTCTTTTGATCAACCGTTAACAAATGGGGTATCCATCGGGCACATACCTTTTTCATACAGACATGTTCAGTTATGATGATATGAACTGTACCATACGAAAGGCCGTTGGTGTCGCTTAATTCTCGCACATAGATACGGGGGTCTTCATCAATGTCCTTCTTGATCGAAGCAATAGTCTGCTCGTTCACACATGGTTTTGGTCGTCCGGGACGAGGGCAATCAGAAAGTGATTCTTTACCTCCATTGAATTCCTTTACCCAACAGCAAACAGTTTGATAAGAACAGGCACAGTCCCCATAGACAGTCTGCAAAGTTTCATGGATCAGCTTTGCGGATTCACCAAGTTTATAGCACATGAAAGTGTAGAACCGTATAATTTCCTTAGTGAACTCCATCTTAATTGCGGCAGAGCTATTCACCGCATGTTTTCATGACGTCATAAAATGGATAGTGACAACGTTACATGACATGTTTTCATTTGTTTCGAAAGTACACAAGCTGATGATCATTTTCATATATGACATGACTACCAAAGGTCGCGCATTTACGAACAGGAAGGTCACTCTCATTACTTATTGATCCACCCTCGTAGTAGTAGTAGTCGTCATCGTATTAGAGGAAGTAGTAACAGTAGTAAGCTTAGTAATAGTCATTGTATTAGTAATAGTAGTAAAAGTAGTCATCGTATTAGTAGTAGTAGTAGTAGTAGTAGTAGTAGTAGTAGTAGTAGTAGTAAAAGTAATTGTAGTAGTAGTCGTCGACATCGTATTAGTAGTAGTAGTAGTAGTCGTCGTCGTATTAGTAGTAGTAGTAGTAGCAGTAGTAGTAATAGTAGTCGTAGTGGTCGTAGTAGTAGTAGTGGTAGCAGTAGCAATAACAGTAGTAGTAGTAGTCGTAGTAGTTGTAGTGGTAGCAGTTGTAAAATGGCTGTTGTAATAGGGCCAACAATAGTTTTAAAAGAAATAAAAGTAGTAAAAGTAGCATTACAATAACTGTATCATCATTTCAACTGTGGGTAATTTAGTTTAGAAATGAACAAAATAACGATTTTTTAACGGCAATTCCAATTGACTTTGAGGTCACTACGACATTTTGCACAAGAAAGTTAGCAATCAAAGGATAACACCCCCCCCCTTTTTAAAAAAGTACATGATTTAAAGTTATTATAAAATTACTTTGGTCCAAACAAAGACTGCAAGTTCATAGATTACAATTTAAGAATGGAATGTGCAGGAACTATATTAGCTATTTCTTTAAACATCACAAGTTTAAAATTTAAAACGGTGACAGCAGCATGAGCAGCATGAACAGGAGCAACAGCAGCTTCGGCAAAACTTGTTAAACTCTAACTAGAGGTACGGGTAACAATACGATAACAATAATTTCACAGGAAGTTCTAACATGTACCCACATTGCACCACATGATGATTTAACATTCAACAGTTTAGACACTTGTAACACTTACATTTTAAACAGAAAAAGAATGTCAAGGAAGAAGTTGCCAACTTCTTCAAGGAGACAAGTTTTACAGCATTGTCAAGAATCTACAAGGCAAAATCAATCTGCGTTCGGCTGGCATGGACGACTGTGGTGTTATCTATGATGGTGTATCTTGGGGTTCAGTGCTTCTGGCTTCTGCACAAATATTTTCACTACCCAGTGGAGGTATGTTTACGCTGAGGCGCTGTTAATATTGCCTTAGATCTAGTCCGATTTAAGCAAAAATGTAATCACATTTTCAAACACATCATCATACATCATGTTATACAAAAAATGTTAAAGCGTGTCGGGCCAATTTTTATAATCAATAGTTTTCTATTTGTTCCTTTTACGTTGGCAACATGATGGCATCAATAACATTGTTTATTCTCTTCATGTTCTTTAGATTTAAAATTTTAATAAAATTCTCTAATACCTAATGTAGTTGGTTAAACAGGTAATGCCTTTTTAAAAATCTCTTAACATGTGTTTTTGCCTATTTTTACAAAATACTTTTTATTTTTTTTATTAATGTCGCTCTTTACACACTTCTGTTTACAATTTTTCATATTGTATGTATAATCGCTGAAGAGGAATAAAAAAAGATGTTCTATCTGTCGACAATATTGTCTTGTAGGATGCATACCGATATAATTATAGGTTTTAAGTCAGCTTAATATGCCGAGAAAAAATAGCATACAGATATGTCAGTTCACAGCATCGCCACATTTCGACGACAAAGATAACAGCAACAATCATACAGGAATACACGGTATCCATGTTTGTGGTGGGCCAGAAGCACCAGCCCTGATTAGTAAGGACGACCGAAGCTATGACGAAATTTTTGCTTTAATCCAGGAATATGTTTTCTGTTTTCATCAATAAGATAACCCCTCTGAACTTCTCGAAATCATCTTTCATTACATCATATTATGGGAATGAAATGTTCCTGTCTTTGGTTTAATCGATTTGATTAATGATAATTATACTCTCATACCAATAATTCTTGAAGCCTTATCGGTAACATGACTATACAATTTCATAAATGGCGTTTTCCAGCGTAAATAATCTTTGGTTGCCCAGATATCGTACAGTTACACCTTTTCGTTGCATACGAATTTGTTCGCCAAACGCAGAGAAATTTACTTGTAGCTCTTAAACAGTGGTTTTCTGAGACCTCGCCAAAAATTAAGAAAAAAAAATCCTTATATAGACAGCCAGTGAATGTACAAAGTTGTTCGATTGTTTATGTCCCACATTTCTGAACATACTTGATTCGTTGTCACGCAATAGTTTTCTGATCTTCTACTATTTTCATTTGGAACTCAACTGACTTTTATTTATTTCATTTTATTAACTTTTTAAGCTTCGGTTTGCTGTACAAAGATTTTTTTGCTTTTTTATTTGAAAACACTTGGCATTTTTTAAAGGACCGTCTTAAATCCATTAATATTTCAATCTAGATCTTTCTACCGACCCCCTCCCCCCCCTTAACAACTATTTTCAGGTGAAGCTTGACTTAAAAGCTGCTACTGAGCTCGAGTTTCCTAGTGTAACAATCTGCAACATGAACCCCATTCTCAAGGAAAAGATCAGAGATCCGCCATTTCAAGACCTCCGTCATTTCTCTAAACCACCTAAAGAGGACGAACTGCTGAAAACCACAAGGGAAATTTTCTTGACAGCTCCAGGTTTTTATTTTACAATTGTTTTAAATCAATTTATCTTGTGTAAGCTTAATGTTTAAACTTGTTTTGACAAGGTAGGATCGATAAAAAAGGTAAAAAAGAAGGCTTAAAGGAAAAAAAATCACAATTAATAGGCTTTATGCTTTGAATAACGGATACACAATTATTTGAGGTCTTTAAGAAAAAAAGTCACTTACGATTGAATAATTAATGACTGGCAAAGTTTCTTTTCAATACTGAACAGACAGACTTCGTATGTAATTGTGCAGCAGTAACATAAAACTTCTTTTATACAGTAATAATATATAGTAATGATAATAATTAACAATAATAATAATAATAATAATAATGATAACAGCAGTAGTAGTAGTAGTAGTAGTAGTAGTAGTAGTAGTAGTAGTAGCAGCAGCAGCAGCAGCAGCAGTAGTAGTAGTAGTAGTAGTAGTAGTAGTAGTAGTAGCAGTAATGGTAATAGCCGTAGTATTATTAGTATTAGTAGTAATAATGGTAGTAGTCGTAGTAGTAGCCGTCGTCGTCGTAGGAGTAGCAGCAGCAGTAGTAGTGAAGTAGTAATAGTAGTAGTAGTAGTAGTAGTAGTAGTAGTAGTAGTAGTAGTTGTAGTAGTAGTAGTAGTAGTAGTAGTAGTAGTAGTAGTAGTAGTAGTAGCAGCAGCAGCAGCAGTGATTGTTGTAAAAAGGAGGAGAAAGAAGAAGAAGAAGTTGAACAATAACAAAAATGATAATAATAAGAAGAAGAAGAGGAAGAAAAAGAGGAAGAAGAAAAAGTTGAAGAAGAAGATGGCGATGATGATGATGGTGATGATGATGATGGTGATGATGATGGTGTATTGATGGTGATGGTGATGGTGATGATGATGATGGTGATGATGATGATGGTGATGATGGTGATGGTGATGATGGTGATGAAGATAAAGGAGATCGATGAGGAGTGAAAGGACGAGGAGGGGAGAGTGAGAAATATTTGAAGACCATGCCTTAACTCTGCTTTATCTTTTTTTTGAATTTAAGCGTTTGGTACTATGACGCACGGATTCAAACAAGAAAAAATGAATAAAAATGCTTATAAATGTATTAATAAGTTAGAAAGATGTGTCCAAACTTTTTTTTTCAATTTTAAGTGGGAGGTTTTACTGATGGACTCGTGTGGTGAACGGTAAACATCTGATTGAAAGAATGCCTTTGAGTATGATGTGCCAGCACGGTATCTATAGAAAAGGGAGGGTCATAAATATATACTTGAATGTACTGTAAAAACAAATGACTACTGTTTTCATTGCCCATTCTGAAGGCAGTGATTGAAATTTGTGGAATGTTAGTATTTGAGCGCCTAACAGGCAGCCGTACTGGATTGCTCTGAAATATGAGTTGAATTTGATCTGGTGTGTTTAGGCCTGCTGGGGTAAAAAATGTAAAGTTTTGAGACTGCCTTCGGCGGTGAATGACTATAACCGTATTTATTATTATTATTATTATTATTATTATTATTATTATTATTATTATTATATTATTGTTATTTTATTATATTGTATTTATTCATGAAAACTCAACCAGAATGCATTTCTTATTTCAACTTGTCTTCACGAGTTTTATTGCTTGTATTTTAAAGAGCAGCGGCCATGTAAAAACACTGAGTTCGACTGCGGAAACAACAAATGCGTCCTCAAAAGGTGTCTTTGCGATGGTATTAATGACTGCTTGAACAACAAGGACGAAATCAATTGCCAAGGTAACATAGAAAATTATTAAAACTATTGCTTACGAATACCAGGTTTAATGAATTGTTTTCTTTTTTATGGTGAAGCTCAGATTTAATCATTTGTAGTTTATCTGACTTAATGTTTTATCTTGTCTTCTGATTAAAAAAGTAAAAAAACAACAACTAAAAATGCATTGAAAAACGGTAAAAAGAAGAATGTTTAACAGTAAGAATTTTATTTAGATGCTGGTGATAGTATTATTGTTATTATTATTACAATAATTTCCATTATTATCGTTATAACTATTATTACATGTATTATTATTATTATTATTATTATTATTAACATTATAAGTATAATCATTATTAATAATAATATTATTATTAGTAGCAGTAGTAGTACTAGTATTGGTAGCAACAGTAAAGGTAGTAGTTTAAGTTGTGGCAGACTGGCAGCAGCTGCAGCAGCCGCCGTAGTAGAAGTAGTAGTAGTGGTTGTAGTAGTAGTAGCAGTAGTAGTAGTAGTAGTGGTAGTAGTAGTAGTAGTAGTAGTAGTAGTAGTAGTAGCAGTAGCAGCAGTAGTAGTAGTAGCAGTAGCAGCAGCAGTAGTAGTAGTAGTAGTAGTAGTAGTAGTAGTAGTAGTAGTAGAGAAGTAGTAGTAGAAAATTTTTTAAAGATATGATTATTAGCAGTGAGGAGAAGTAGGCTTTAGGTGGAAATGTCCGAAATGACTGTCTTTAGTATGATTCGAACCTCCGATTCATAGTAGCTTGGGCACCCACCGCCTTGCCACTTAGAGAAACATCTGCCTTTAGTATGATCCGAACCTCCGACTTTCATTAACTTCGGTATCCACCTCCTTGTTACCTTTAGAGATGGCCAATCAAGACATAGGACGAGAGATCAGACTTATCGTCCCATCATTTTTTAACCCAAAATAAAGTGGCAAGTAGATTAGCTGTCCCGTATGTGCAACTCAATATCACACAAGTCTTACAGGTTAAATTAAGGATGTTGCATGGAGTTAAAGAGATGGTGACATGTATGGCAATCCCATGTTCAGCCTTTCGTGCACCTTTTTGGACCGGGTGTGTTTTTCTGGATCTCAATACAACATACTAACCATAGAACATAGGCAAAAAATCACTATTATTAGTTATTTTCAGGAGCTTCCATACAATGGACCTATTCCTCTTAGGGCATACATTTTTGGCACAAGATTATAAATCGATTCCTGGAAATGCAAAACAAAAAGAAAAATATTCCATCAACCTTTAATTTATACTTATTAAACTTATAAAGATATGCGTAGCCAGGTGGTAATCAAAACAAAAGGCTGCTATTTAATGAGATTTTCTTTTGAAATATAAAATGAAAGAAATGTTGAAAATGAACGCTTATCAGATTTAGAAACACGTAATTTAGGTGAATTTGTACCTGTTTTACACTCACTTCACCTTTGATGCAGCGTAGTTTAATTTTTCATATAATAACGCTATGTAAAACTTCATGTACACCTTTTCTGCAATGTAGATCTACTAATTTTGGGAAGGTTAAAGAGATTAGTAGGTCTTTACACATGGGGTAAAAAGTCCATCTTTATGAACTTGCAGATCGCAAGTGCCCGGAGAATAATTTTAAGTGTTCAGACCAGACCTGCAGACCCGACCACTACCGGTGTGATGGGAATTGGGACTGTCCTGAAGGTGACGACGAGAAAAACTGCGAAGGTACACTACCAATTCATTCGCTGTGTAGTTCAAGTTATACAGTTGATATTCATTTCATTAACAACTTTAAAAATAATAATAAACTTTTTTTTATTGCAGCGTCAAAATATCAAAAGATCGTTTGTAAACCAAAAGCCAAAAATATCCATTGTAAATATACACTTCTATGCCGCAACTGATGGCCACGACGAGAAGGACGAAGAAGAGTTCTCATATGATGGTCTGGATCAATCTTAAGAACTATCCAAGGCGTGTCATCACTTATGTTATGGATGGCATGAGTGCAAACATCGGAAATGACAATGCAGGGATAGAAAGTATCATGGAGACTCATACAGTCATGGGAAACAAAAAAGTGCTTCAAAAGGATTTCAGAAATCTCCCGGATGAATAATTTAGTCATCGAGGGATCCCTAATTGGACACAAAAATTGGACACAAAATCCCACAAACAAAACTGTTAACTACCTAATGGGCGTACACTAATATAAGATTCGCCATGTAGACCAACACAAGTGTATCATCCTCAAGAGATATCCTTGTGTAAAAAAGGGTTGATATTGACAGCAACCTTTATCTGTGTATGGCAAAGGTGCAACAAAAATTGAAGAGTGTGGTGAAACAAACAATCAGCATAAAACCTTACCTTAATACACTATATAACTGCTTTGTCTAATCCACCACACATGTCTCAGACACTGTATTATATGTGCCATTAACCTGAAAATAAGTGTTGACATATGAAAGTACGTAACAATAAATTTGCAAATGAAGTTTTTGGTCCTGATCACAATCCAACGAAAGAGTGAATATCAGAGGAGACTCAGAATAGGATGGGCCGAAGAAAATAGCGTAAAACGTTGATCATCTGCGAGAAATTAGAAGCAGCAAAGCAATTCCTATTGCGAAAAAAGGGAGAGATTGATAAATCATTAAAGCAAAAATCAGCAGACATGAAAGAGCATTCATAGACATGCTGGGAGGGACGGCGATAGAATTTCAAAGAAAATGTGCGGGGACTTAGTTCAAACGTGGAATAACCATTAAAGGACATGAATAGTGTAGTCTTAACCTCTGACAAAGACATCTAGAGACTACAACCCCCACCAAAACCACATAAACCAACCTACCTATCTTGCTATGAAGAAATAGAAACCCTCCCGCCGCTAATAATTGCCATGGAATAAATAAAAAGCTTAAAAAGAAAAAAAAATATCATGTTTTCTGGTGGAAAAAAGTAGTGCTACAGAGCTACAAAGCTATCTAGAGTAGATTCTCAATGCTTGGTTAAAGCTCTACAACTGCCTATGGAACACAAAGAAGATCGCAAAGGACTGGAGGCACGGAACGATCTTCAAAATCCACCAAAAGAAGACTTGCCTGACTTTAAAAATGTGTGGGGTATAGCGCTGTTATCAGTTCCAGGAAATATCGTTTGCTCTTCTTAACAGGATCAGATGGCCAGCTGACCTCCAATGTATTGAGAAGAGCAGGCTGGATAGGCCAAAAATAAAACCTTTGGACTTTCAAACACTCTTTGGCAAAGCAAAAAATGATATTACCCCCCCCCCAAATCCTATTTCTAACTTTATACCCCAGAAAGCACTCGATAGCTTGATAGTGTTAATAGCAAGGCTTCATGGAAAAGATGGCGTTGAATGGAATCCTAATCAATACTGTTAACCTCAGTGGCAGCTTCCATGAAGACTAAATCTGCACTGATATTGCAAACAGTGAATAAACACAGTCTTTCTCCGTACTCACGAGGGCTGCACCCTCTCACCAGCACTTGTTGCATTCTTATTGTCTAAATCTATGTCAGAAGTACAAAACGGGTACTTAGTAGAAAGACATTAATTGTCTCGGTGATGTGGACTATGCAAATGATGTGTTTAGTCAACCATTCAGTGATTGAGATGCAGACCAAAACAGGAGCCATAGGCAAATACGCATGTAAGCTTGGCCTCAAAATAATAGAAATAAAACAGGGAGAGTGAATCTTGATTTTTCTTGATATTTATAGTTATGATAAAAACAACAACAACAATAATGATAATAATAATGATGGTAATAGTAATAATGATAATAATGATAATAATAATGTAGAACATTTAAGACACGCAACTTTTCTTACAAGGAATGCAGGCTAGCCAAGTCGGAGATTGCACTGCAGAGTACCAATCTGAAAGCGTTAAAAAATTGAGATATTTGGGACCACCAAACCCACAAATAGAGATTGTTTTGCGGACATTAGAATGATGAAAGCTTGGAAAGGCTTGTGAATCAATAAACAAAGAAGGTACACTATGGAAAAATAAGGCCATTGGCCAGAGCATAATACTGCAAATCTGCCACTACACTCAATTCGTCTATAATAGAGTTGAATGTTCGGACCTTACTGCAGGGACAGAGAGAAAGCTTGCTTCATTCCACCTAGGGTGCCAAAGATGAATACGAAATGTCGACAGTTTGACTATGTTTTTAATGAAGAAGTACCGAGCAAAGCTGATGGTAAAAGTCTGGGCAAAAGAAATCCGAAGAAGAAAATGGCGATACCAGAGAATGCTCTAGGAATATAGGAAAAGTGAATCCACCCTGGACATTGAGATTGATGCCAATAAGCGTAAGGAAACGAGGAAGAGCGGTGGAACATGGCATGCCAAATGGCAGCATTGTTGCCATCAAAGTGGCAAATTTATACCAGACGGTACAAGGAGAGAGTAAAGAAGAAGTTCTCCAACTACGATAACTTTGTGATACTTGACATGCCAAGTTGCAGTAAGTGTTTGTGGGACAAGAGTAAAAGACTCAAAACTATTAAAAAAGTAATTTCAATTCTTGTAGCTCATTTAGATTGTTCAAAATACAAAATTCGTAGGTGGATAAGGAATTAATCTTTTAGATGCAATGTATCTGCAATTTTACATGAAGGACATTTTTAATTTCTTGATTTTTATCTATAATCTCATCAATACGTTACAAGATTTTGAACAATTCACATAAAAAACAATGAAAGGTATCTTTTCAAAAGTGCCAGTTAAGTGTCTTGTTATTCACACTGAAAGATTTCATAACTTCTCATACACATTTCTTGCTGTTGTAGCTGCTTTTGTTCCCAACGCCCCTTCCCCCAAGCTAAACTTAAATTCTCCATAAAATTATGGTTGATTATTTATGGTGATAAGTAATTCATTTTGACGAGAAAGATATCTTAGAAAAAATAGGAATAGTTTCGATGTCGTATAAACTTCACGCATACTGTTTTAAGTGAGAAACGCATAACTGGAAGTTGAGTTTCTCTTCCTGTTGTCTTCACGTAACAAAGCTCAACGGCTAGAACTTTGATAGGTAACTATATCAACGACTCTATTGAGCATTATGTACATCCTATTTAAATCAAAGCAGTTCCAACTCCACAGACCACAAGTGTTTGAGGGGATATTTCCAGTGTCCAGACTATCACTGTATCCGGAACTCCTCTCGATGTGATGGGTGGTCCGACTGTTTTGATGATTATGACGAGAAAAACTGCGAAGGTGCCAATTATGAATTTTTATATTCAAGTTTTGAACTTTGATCCCTCCATTTATTCTATCTTTTTCGGTTGTCAAAATCACGTCACAATCAATAAGAATAAAAGTAAAAAATGTTTTTTCTTCGGGTGATTTAAACTGTTGAAATATTATGAATACATAACGATAGCTTGTTCCAAGTAAAGAGAACCTCGATTTTTTCGACAATGACTGTTCTTTTTTTTAATAGATGGTTTCATTTTTGGCATACACAAATTAGTCAACTTTTTGTCCAAGCAACCCGATTTATTGTACCTAAAGGTTTCTGTTCTTTTTCTCCAATATTTATTTCATTCTGTATAGAACTTTGAAAACCTTGCAACAATATTATGTGTATAATTAACTTTAGGAAAATCTTGAACATATTCTATCTACTCGTATAAATTACAATGAGCTTACCCTATCCAAATCTAAGAAATAATGTAACTTTTGCGCACAGAGAAAACATGAAAAAAGCCCAGCAAAAATCCGTTGGAGGAAAAGGAGGGAAATCGAAAGATTTCGTAGGCCTTCAGAAAATGGAAAAAGTTTTGTCATTTTTCAAGGTTTCTTACTTCATGTTACTCTTTCTTCCAATGCTAGAGAAACTTTATAACAACAAGGTTTGATTACTATGATGAACCAAATCCTACCTTATATTAGCTGTATCGTGCAGAAGTTTATGTATAAAAAGGGTTCTAAAAAGGTTTGGTGACATAAAGTGAATACAAAGCACAACCGCACCAAAAAGTGCGCAACAAAATGCAGTTCTGCAATAAAAGGGTAGGGTATCTCTTACTCTCTGCCATGAATATTACAGTCAGCTTTTTTATAGTTAAATAATATCGAGTCATGGGGTAAAAGCTGAGAATACGTTTTATTCATAGTTTGATAATCAAAGTTGGATTGCAAATTCTGCAGATTACGAGTGCTTAGAGGGTTATTTTAAATGTCAAGACCAGACATGTAGACCTAACTACACACGGTGTGATGGGCTAAAAAACTGTCCACACGGAGACGATGAGAATAACTGTGAAGGTAAGTCTTTTTTAATAATTGGGAGAGACAGGGGGATGGAGAGAAAGAGGGAGAGAAAGAAAGAGAGAGAGAAAGAGAGAGAGAAAGAGAGAGAGAGAGAGAGAGAGAGAGAGAGAGAGAGAGAGAAAGAGGGAGAGAGAGATCTATATGAATTCTATTACTTGTTTTCGCAACATCGAGGTGAGGTGCAAGTTTCCATGGAAGAGGTCGGTGGCTTCTATCGCTGTCAGATTGTGATGTAATCATACCTTTTTGACACGCTGGTCCATTCAGCTACATTTTCCTTGACCTTCTACTGGCTTAGAAAAGAATGACATGCTGTTGCTGCCGGCTTGTTTGAGGGTTTACTTGTCGTGAAGGTGTTCAAACCACTTGATTCTTTGTTTTACAATTTATTACACGATTGGCTGGGTATTCGTTTGTTCTAGTTCGGTCTTTGTCTCTCATGGCATCTCTTTCTGACTGCCAAGACACTTAACTTCATAATCATGCCATGATTTTTCTGTCTAGTGCAGTGTTTGCTTTCGCTTCTGGCACTGGTTTGTGAGAGCAGGTAGAAGAATATCATTGACGAGCTGTGCTTTTGAGTCCGTTAAGGTACTTTTGTAACTAACGAACTTGCATTTGCTGATGACGAAACCGATTAAAACAAAGACATCGAAGAACTTTAACAGTACATCAACAACATGTGAATGGAAAACCCAATGAGTGTGGAATTAAAATTAGCATCCTCAAAAGTGAAGTTATGAATGTCACTCGAAGCCCCTAACCACTGAACATCTCAATCTATAGCGCACAACCTTATCAAGTAGAAGAATGTATATACTTGAGAAATGTATGTACACAATGTGGCTGTATTAAAATGCAACTTCGATCTCCATTACATTTTGTAAACTATTGTTTGTTTTCAGATTATGACTGTAAAGGAAATCAATTTAAATGCACAGAAGACCACACTTGTCGCACTCAATTCAAAAGATGTGATGGATTTCTAGACTGTCCAGCAGGAGAAGATGAAAGAGACTGCGAGGGTAGGCAAAAATTTCACCATAAAATAAACATAGTAGAATCTATGTATTTCATAAGGTTTGCCATATCAAATTTAAGAGAAATACATTGAAAATTAGTGCTGTCAATAATAATGCGAAAAAAATACTGGGGATATTTAACATAGTATTCTTGATTTGAACATTGAGATGTCAAATGTTCCGGCTGTCAGCTCATTATGTAAAGAATGGGAGTCCAAATGTTTCACAAAGTCAAATCGAATACTATCTTGCACAATCATTTTAATGTACAACATGGACAAGAGCTGCCTGAAAAGTTACAAGAGAAGTGCCATAAAATATTGCTTTTGTTTTAAACTGAAACTTGTTAACTCTTACTTTGTTTATCAGGATTTTTGGGGGTGCAGTCTCCATGTAAGTATATGCACCTTTATCAACAGAGACTAGTGATATATTAATAACTATAATGTACCAACCTTCAAGAAATTTGCGTCAAATTTGAAAGCCATTCTTGACCATACTAATTGAACTTATCCTCACAATCATGCAAGTCTGAACTCTACAGAATGGTGTTTTTGACATCCAAACAAACTAGTGATAGCTGGACGGTGCCGACTGGGGACTGTGAGGGAAATGCAATAAAGCATCCTATCATTGATCAATACAGTCAGGAACAGACTGGTTGCTTAAGACCTGGCATTGTACTCATTTTGCCGAAGACCAACACATTTTGTTGGTTCATGCCTTTTTTGACGCACCGCTTGTCTGAAGTTATTAAACATTTTTCAACAGTCAGACACTTTGGCCCACTGTTGCTTTGGCAGAGGTCATCTATTAGAATAACACCGTTTGCCTCCAGGAATACAGTAGCCATGAGTTATCTGCAGGGTGCTGCACTTCTTATCAGATGGGAACGATAGATGCTTACACGCCTCATGGACTCATTGGATTTTTGGAACGATATGACAAACCAATTTTCTAAAATGTCCGCTCAATACTCTTTCATGTTAGGAATCAATTCCCCTGTCTCCTGTTGATAGACATGCATATATCTACATGGCGACTGCATCGATAAGTAGCCCAAAAAAACAAAACAAAGCAAGTTGAAATCAAAGATCCATTCGATACAAAAGCAATTACCTGTCAGGGAATAGAAAAAAATATGGATATCTAAAAATCAAATGATAACTCTTAAATGAGTACTTTCTCACCGTCATCAAATCTTGCTTGGATTTAAGGTGGCATGATGGCACCAAGGCATGATTTGATTGAAAATGCGATAACAGCGGAAAATGTAGCTCCTTCTGAAAATCTTCCTCTTTGAAGCCAATTGCTTGCGGGTAAAAACGATAATTTTGCGTTCTAATCGCATTTCCAATACTTGTTTTCTTATAGACGTGATAAACATACTTTGGATTTTTATTGCTTTAAGAAAAAAATTCGTTTCGTCTTCCACGTTGAAATAGTGATCTTCTTTCTCTTGCAGACTATGATTGCGGCGTAGAAAGATTCAAGTGCTCAGATAATGTTTGTCTAAGCAAGTACCGATTGTGCGATGGGCTGGGAGACTGTGCCGGTGGAGAAGATGAAAAAGATTGCAATGGTAAAATGCTGCTACTCCCATTGACTTTTTCTTGTTTTATTTATTGGAAAGAACTACGACTTTGTCGTACAAATTATTCTGGACCCAGGTACAAACTATTGAAGCTTAAGTTTCATTAATAAGTATCTTTGGATTTAAGAGGTATCTTTATTTTTTGCGAAGGCCAATTAAGATTGACATGTAATTAAATTTTGAACGGAAATTTTTTCGAGCCTTTTCCAAGATATCCTAGATCTAGATTTCTAGCAGATCTCTCTGTCCAGAAGCTAAGTATAGATTACAATTAGAGATGTAATCACATTTCTAATACTTGTTTTCTTATGGCCATGATAAGCACACTTTGGATTTTGATCGATTTAAGAAAAATTTCGTTTCATGTTTCACGTTGAAATAGTGATCTTTTTCTCTTGCAGACTATGATTGCGGCGTAGAGAGATTCAAGTGCTCAGATAATGTTTGTCTAAGCAAGTACCGATTGTGCGATGGACCGGTAGACTGTGCCGGTGGAGAAGATGAAAAAGATTGCAATGGTAAAATGCTGCTACTCACATTGACTTTTTATTGTTTTATTTATTAAAAGAGGTGTAAATAAGTACAACTTAATTACAATTGACACAAAAGATTACTGTGATGAGAGCTGTGGAAATAACATTCGAATTGGACATATAAACGCGCAGTCGTGTTGCAACAAAACAGCAGATATCAAGGATTTGGTTTTGGATTATGACGTAGACATCATGTTCATAACGGAAACATGGATTCGTGGAAAGGGAGATGAACCTGTTATAACATCATTAACCCCTCCAAAATATTCTTATGAACCATTTCCAAGATCCAGTGGTAAAGGAGGCGGTATTGGTATTCTGTAAAAAAATTCACTCTCTTCGGTCTTGCACTTTGCTGATGAGAAACAACCTGTTGTCACATTTAAAACAGCTATTGCAACTTTAAGCATAACAACTCGTTAAATAACAATTGTGTGCATAGACAGACCTCCTCCTAGTAAGAACAACAAATTAAAAACAAGTGACTTTTTGTGTGAATTCGAGGAATTTTTGTCAAGTTATGACAATAAGAATAAAGATACAGTTTTCTTAGGAGATTTCAATGTGCATTTTG